>OX155956.1:27172516-27454910 GCA_944548615.1 Micropterix aruncella
ACCAACTACTAATTTTTTAATACATAAAGGGTTTGGTTTTATTATTACTTGATTTTATTTGGTAATTGTTACTTTGATTTTTTGCTAGTTTTATAAAATTTATTGTGTTTAATTAAACACAATAAAATTACTGATTAAAATTAATATGAAAGTCAATATGATTATCGATATAGTTAAAAAAAAACAATGGCTGAAAAAAAACGATTTTTTTTTATGTATAAAAGATTTTAAATACTTCAAAAATAGTCCAGCCAAAGTGACAAGAATCCTTTGACTTACAAATAGGGTAGAAAGGATTTTTATTTTATAAAGAATTATCAAATCTACATAATTACATCGCTCTTATGGAAGTAGTATATCAAAAACATTTATTCTGCAATTTAAATATTTAAAAAAGATTCTTATACCGGTTACAGCTATAAATTATAGGTAACATTTAGTTTTTTTTTTAAAATACATCAGCCTTTTTCGTTCTTTTTATAGAATACAGATATATTCAGTATATTTCCAATATAACCTACTCATTAACGATGTAATTTTTAGCAGATAAAACAATTTATATGTCCTTTTTTATATATTTGTCATTTCTTATAATGAAAGATTTTTTTTCTCTTTAATAAGGAAAGCTTGAATGTGTGAAGGGATATTAAACCGCGTGTTAAATGTTAGATTTCATTATTTTTATAGTATTTACGCTACTTAGACAAAAGTTAAAATAAAAGAGAAGAGCGTCCGTCCATCATGAATATGAAGCAATACGATACCCTAATCAATTTCAGGTCATTGTACATGTGATATACATGTATATACATATACGAAGATGATTAGAATTCAGGTCGTAATGCCCACAATCTACTGGACAATAGGCATCAATTTAAAGATGTGAGACCAAAAGGGAGGTGGACTGACACCGATTCCATTATTTTTGTTTTCGTTTGATGGTTTAAAATTATGCATATAGAAGAAGGCAAGTAAACAGATATGGGAATTTTATTCATAATTTGCCGCTGTAATTCCAAATTCTGAATTTTTAGAGGAATGATTTTATTACCGGAATTTGATGAACATTCTGCAAAAAAAAAATTAAAGCAATGCGTAAACATACTACCTACCATAGCCATACTATGTACCTAACCCATAACCATAACTAGATGACTTTTTATTTGCTATAAAGAATTATGAAAAAAAACTCTGTGTATAATGTAAACTTATCTAGGTACTAGACAACCAAGAATCACGACGCAGGATTCGGATAAGCTTCTCGCGAACGCCGTAGAACTTTCGGGTAGTAATCATTAATAGTATAATAATAATAATAGCCTTAGCCGCGTTCAAATACTGGCTTCCGATCACTGGCACAGGGTCAACAAAGTTAAGCAGGGTTGCTGCGTGATGTTATAAATCCATTAATAAAATAAAAGCAGGAAAAATAACGAAAACCACATACGCAACAGCAACTAGATCGCACCATCCATTTCGAGCCCATCGAAGGTCAGGGACAACTTCCGTCAAATTTTCGACGAGTTCCCGTATATCACTTCACCCATATCTCAACTGAGGGACAATCAAAACACGACCGCAGAGCACTATATCCGATATCGAAGGAGATCAGTCCTTTGCTCGACCGCGACCACTCAACCCTGAGAGGTACCTCAACGTTGCAACCTCAAGCCACTTTTTTACTGAAAAAAGTGGTTTTTATTACAATTATCTCCTTAGTATGGGGTTGTGATTTTCCACGGAGCAGCTAACCAGCTGGTTAGCTGCTCCGTGTGATTTTCCTTGGTATGGGGCTGTGGTTTTTCCTGGTTAATTCATGAGTAACTTACTTCAAACAGTACTTTTTCCTAAAACGAGTTTTTCTAACATGCAACAACAACTCTGATAGTTTTAAAGCTGAATATTTGGTCAGGATGGCCACTTTAAAAAACATATAAAAATTCTCAAAATCATTGGTTAAAATTTTCAATGACTAACAAAACTATGCAAAAAATATAATAATTTTATTGATTTTATGGTTTACAGTACATAAATTTATTCTCCTCTTACATAACTTATTCTCTCATCATCAATAATATATTGCTTTTTTTGCGTGCTGGCTATACTGTAGGTTTACCTCCCGCCCATTCTTCCTGTAGACAAGATGGAGGAGACTTGTGGATTTTCTGCTTTGTCGAAAAGGGAGAACTAAAAACGCGTTAGAGAATTCAAACCTGTTTTAAAATGGCTCCTTGTCAGACGTTTCATTCAATAAAGTATTTATTACTGTACATTCCGTGTAACCCGGTGAGTGTTATTTAGCTTTTAGATTGTGGTTTAACATGTTAATCGCCATGATTCCTAAGGCACCATTCCCTTTTATAACAGTTTAATATCCGACACTTTTACATAGCTAAAAACCTAACCTAAATTTAAACCTCGAGTAAATTCAAGAATGCAAAAAGCGCCGGATTAAATTGTCGCGAGTAACGAAGTTTTTATTTCATCGCTATTTTAGCGAAAATTTTACGTGCTGTGAAAATTTAAAATACTGTGTGCCATAGGTGCCGGCCCAGATTGAAAACATTGCCATGTCATCGAGGAAATAGGACGTCTAAGTTATCTTATTATAAACTTGAATATACATACTTAAAAGTGTGTTTTTTTGGGAGCGGCACCTACTCCTAGGCACAACGAGCAAAACATCCATTTTATAAGTTAATATTTGAAATCCCACGTAAATTTTCGGTTTTTCTCCTATTTTCCTTTCTTTTTTTTACTGCAGTTGTTAATTTAAATATGAACTGAATTGAGATTGATTTATATAGCATGTAAAAATACGTAAGAATTATTTTAAAAAACTCGTTAGTTCTCAGTATCCAAGACGAAATTCCTCCTGCCGTCGAGCGAGTCGGAGTAAACGGGCGAGAGCCTTTTTAAAATTCCGTCCGGGTACAAACCATCCGAACTGCAAATCCGCAACAGTTCCAAACAGATTATCGAATTAAGTCGTGCAAGCTTCGCTTGTTTAGTTTCGGGTCTCTCCTCGCGTTTATTCCGTCTACACAGAAGAAGAAAAACAAACGTTGAGTGGGATACATAGAAATATTTACAGCCGGAAAAGTCAAATAAGGTTTCTGATTCTATAACTCGAGAAGCACTTGCACCGATTTTAGTGGATTTTCTTTCTTTGTAACGTTATTATTCCAATCCTATCTATTACACGTTAAACTTCATCAAAATTACAGACTGAGCATGACATATAAACAAGGTACTACTATTGATTATTTAGGGTGTTAGAATGCTCAATGCCATAATACGTTTTTGGAAACCCTTCTACTCGGGTGAGATGAAAGTGGCGCTGATAGCATTGCTTAGTGAAGCAAATAGCAATTTATTTGGCCATCTATAATAAACACTGATATTTGAATGGTTGTTTATAAAAGGTTGATAAAACCCAAAAATTTAACGATTGATAACAATAATACCCATTCAATTATTAGTGCCATATACATCATTTTCTTTATAGGCCGATTACATCACATAAATAATTCAGAGAGATAATAATCATCTGAACATTAAAGTGCGTAATTATTACGTATTGAAACCTCTATACCAAATGAACAATTTGACATCTTTACGTAAAAAATATAAAAAATATTGAGAGCTCCGATTTGTAAAATTCGTTCGTTATTATATACCTTATTATTTCATTTCGAAATAGGATAGGTACGTTGTATACATGTTAAGAGCGCCATCTACAGTGCGCCGCCGCATATGCCCATACGGTGAATGCTGCCATTTTGAACATAAGATAAACTTATAAATTGTTTAGAACTATGAGTGCCATCTACACCTTTGCGTTTCGTAGTAAAATTCTAGCTATTAAAAACGTACTATGTCATTAAAGCAATCTAAACCTCCATATAATCAATGGTACTCTTCCAGTGCAAACAATTGTTTTAGTTATCGAAAATAAATTTTAAATCAATTTAACTCAGCGTGATTTCATAATATTGTATTAGTGTATTATAGTATTTCGTAAACGCTGATAAACTCATGATAAGATTCTAAACATAAGTAAAAATATTACAAAAATCAATTACTCTAGGAAAACATTTTGTTTCCTCACGACTTTATGTAAAATATGCAATTAAATTTAGGTAAATTTATATTAGATGCTTATCTATGACTTTGTCGTTCTACAAAGGAACTTTAGGGACCATTTTTTTTGTAAAAAAAATACAATGTTTAATTATTCGAAATATTTACCCCTATTATCTATATATTTCGCCAATAGGCTCTGGTAAATGCCTCTGCTGCTAAAGGACTGGAATCAATGTATGATTTTAAGGTGTTTTTACGATTCTTTAAGGTTGTTTTTTCTCCCCTGTAAAAAAAAATCTAAATTCCGGAAAAAGTGGAAAACTGTTGTAGCGAAGTCTGGCCATTGTGGTGTATGACGACGAAGAGTCTACGTTTGCAACTCCTGGGTGTAGTGGTGGGCTGTGCAAAAGCAGCGTCCTAGAGACCAGGCTCGGTTGTTAAATTATGACCATCTCCATCAATATTTGCAGTTCTTTACAGTACACATTGGCGTTAACTGTGTACAAACTTTCATATCTCTTGTAAGTGCATTAGTTCACGCATATTCAAGAATTAAAATTACACAAACAGCAAGCTAGTAAGCTTATTCTACTTATTATGACTAGGTATTATTAATTATTTTTATTTATTTTACTTACTATATATATCAAATATTAATGACTCTTTTCATAATTTTCTTATGACTTTTTCTTTGTTTTCTTTCTTATAACTTTATTTTAGTTTCTAGTCTATTCTATTTGCCACACTCTATTTAACGGTATGTTGAGTTCCATTTAATGCCGATATTATAATGGAATTGCGATTTTTGATTTGTTTTTGAGGACCTCAGTTTAAGGTTATTTAGTTTAATGAGCATTTTACTAAAACCTTTAAATAATTTATTATGATATTAGAGCCATGTCTACCCTAGAACGGGCTTGTACCAGTTGGATGACAGAGTCAAATTATTTTTGTAAGAAAATCAATGTTTTATAGTAATCATTTCTTAAATAAATAAATAAATCAAGGTCAAGGTCAAGTCAGGACAACACCATAGCAATTCCACTACATCAGTCTTCTTTTTTCACTAACTCATTTAGCGTCCATTCTGCTCGACTTTGGAACCAGCTTCCGCATGCTATTCGTCATGCAACATCCTTACCCTGTTTCAAGGCGTTACTGAAAAAACATTTTCTCCCTCAAAATATCAACTAAGAACCAACCCTCCCCCTATCCCCTCCCCCCCTTCCCCCTTTCGTTGGGTTGTTGACTGGATAGAAGCATAAGAACTTTGTAATATCTATCATTTTATATAAGCAGTTATTTTTATTATTATTTATCTGTAGTTTCTATGTATTTATTATTATAATATACATATATTATATTATAAATTATATTTTTTATGTATGTATGTATATTTGGATGTATGTATATGTATATTTATGTGTATATGTTTATGTATGTGAGCTGTATTGATACTTTTATTTAATATTACACGGTTGGCTGTAAGAAATCGTGAAACGATAAGCCCGCCATTTGTACTAGTTAAAATAGAATTTAAGTTTTCTTTACCCATGTAATTTTTTTTTGTTAGTACAATAAAGGTATTTTTCAATAAATAAAAAGCAAAAGGGAAAAATAATACGGCCAATTGATAATTGTGTAATAGTATTTAAAACATTTTTCTTCTCTGAATCTGTTATTTACTAATGAAGTTTATTTAGTACTTAAATGAACTTATTTTGGTGCAGTAATGGGGGCAATTATTACATATTTCAAGCTGGTATAGATTATTTTATAAATCAATCGCACTACCGTGCCGTAAAAAGTTACAGGAGCAGCCGATAAATCGGAGGGAGAGTTAGGAATCGGGCGGCTCGTTCGCAATGGCGATGGAATAGAGTGAAATTGGAATAGAATAGAATAAGCATGAGATGGCTGGCGCTAACGAGCCAAACGGAGCCATTTTGCCCGGCGTTGGGCGGAAGGGCGACTCTGCATCGACGCAAATTTAATTTCCTGCAACCTACTTGAGGGTGTGACGAGGCAACCGCCAGCAGAAAAATAGCACAGGGCCGAATTGGCGCTGAAACTAAAATAATAATTTATTAATCGGTTGTGTCACCACAAGACTTTCCCGGCAAGTAGACAAGCCCCAAGCCAACAGACCCCCCGCCAACCAAACCTTCCCCAGTACGCCGATATGTAGTATATTTGTAGTATTTTCCTTGGCATTAAAATAATAATGAAATCATGTAGTATTTTTTAAATATGATGGACTTTAAATATTATTTGCATCGCTTGTATACGAGGTATTCCAACCAAAATTTCACAACGTGATTTCGTTCCAACAAGGCATGTGTGTACCGAATTTCAAGTCTCTAACGGCAATATCTCGATATTGAAGTTTGACTAACGCGCCCTATGGTGACCCTATTTCAACTACAACTTTTCAACTCTTGCCATGAGCGAATGATACCTGCATGCTAAATTTCGGCTCAATCGGATGAAACGTTTAGGCGCTATCGTGGAGAAATACATACAGACACACACATACACACACAGACTCACAGCAGACTTCAATTTGGAAATGCTCTTCATCTCGGAGGGAGGGGGGGTTTAAAATAGATATTTCGGCCTTTATCTCGATTTTTTTAAGTGTACCTACATATAGCTACAGTTAGATTGTATTTGTCTGTAAGTATAGCTAGGCAGTGGATTGTCTTAAGTCTTCTACGCTCATCCCACGAGTGAAAAAAACGATCACATATCGTTATACCAGCCTGGAGTAACGGGTTCGCTCGTTTTAGTCGATACCGCTCCACTGAAACTTCAAAGAGATAGCGAGACTAGCATTTAGTGCAGCTTGGGTCATAAGATCCACCATGTTTCCGGGTCGGCCCAACTTACGATTTAGCTCTTATTCAGTAGCCTCCTCGAGTAAAGACTACCCCGGGAAGGACACTCTCGTCCTCCTCACGGCTTATGGATCGGTTTCCCTTGGGGAAAGACCTTCCGGCGCTACCGTGCGGTGGCGTCAGCTAATCGGTTGTGCACTTTGACTACTTACTGAAGGACTGTGGAGGCTATCGAAATATACTGTCTCCTAAGCAGCGAGAGTGTGACCTATTATCCTGTTATCATGTCACTCTTGAAACGACCTATCGGCCACCCGATCCCGAGTGGTATGACGGGCAAATGGCCCTCAGATCCAAGATAAATTCATATTGAATTACCGCTGTAACACAACAGGCAGTGGCCGCGCAAGCGACTTCGGTCCCGTAACCAGACGGAGGTATCCTGTAGGTCAATTCCAGACTGAGATATTCTGTTATAACTGGTAGCCAGGGGGCGAGGTGGCCCACTGGGTTTTATTCCTAGTGCCTGGCCGTAAGGCGTTAGACTCTGGCGGGTTCGTAGCTTTGCTGTATGATCCCAAACGATTTTGGGACGATTTGTATCATCCCAAAATCTTCTACGCTTACCTCACGGGAGACAGAACGAATATTATCGTTAAAACTTCCTAAGGTGACGGGTTCGCCCGTTATGGTCGATATATCCAAATGAATCTACAAAGTAACTATAATAACTAGCTGTAGTGAAAGAGTAATGGACCTATTTTAGAGTCTATTTGAACATATTGAAACATTATCGTGAACTACACCGTGTATATCCTATATTGTATGCATTGTGCGGTCCAATAAAACGATGAGGACGCTGTATTTTAATTCAAACTGGCCAGTGACAAAATGAATAGTAAGTCACCAAAAACTAGAATTATTATAATAATATGTGCATGCCCATATCAAGACGTACTTGAAATAACTTGTAATAGTAAGTTGTCAACTACAGCGGGGGAACCTGTCACCTCAGGAAGTTTTATCGATTATTCGTGAAGTGAGCGTGAAGTGAGCGCAGAAGACTTGGACAAAACAGTCCACCGTCAAGCTCCGCCACATGGCCGTAAGAGGCCAACGCCTTATCCGCGAGATAACCAGGTATGTTACCCAGCGGGCCCTTACTTCCAATTGCGACCAGATTACTCCGGTCTCTCGATTAGTCTCCGGTCTATAGCGGACCACGGCATCCTTTGTCCGGCTGTTCACCCAGGATCGGGTAGCCGATGATCGTTTCAAGAGCAGTCGCCGTAAGGTCCGCAACCACCCCCGCTCTATAGAAAACAATACTGCTTCCAGACTCCCCCGACTGTTAGTCAGAGTGCACAATCGATTGGCTTACGCCGCACGGTGCGCAGACCGTCCAAAAGCGCCAGAAGGTTGACTCCTAGGGGAAACTAGCCTTAAGGCCAGAGTCCTGCCCGGACTCGCACTTCATGCATGGAGGCCGACGGATGGGTGTTGACCCGTGAGTGTGACCAACCCTGAATAGAATGGGTCTTCGTGGCCAACTCAGCAAGGGCCCACTAGCTCCCGGGTTTTGGCTACAGTATTTTTGTAAATATCCGGTATGATTGTTTCAATCAAGTACCTCTTAGTTAAGATTTTGTATCGAGGCAGAGCCTTCTTCATTACCCTTGTAAATGCCAGCCTTACAACAATCGATACATTTTCAATATCGAGAGATATTTTGTTGCTCATTTAATAATTGACCTCTTCCTTGCGTGATTTTTATCTCACATCCACGTGATAAATAAGACTCAGTTGCTTTATTTTCTATAAATATGGCATAAAACGGACGTACATTTTCTGGGGGGTGATCCTACCTGAATCTTCAGAAACTCATCTTCTTACAAAAAAAAAAACCCAGCGGGCAACAGGAGAGTGTTGCGAACCTTCACCCCAGGAAGGTATAAATATATCGATTTTTCATTCAACCTGGAGTGAACGTATAAACTTAGGGACGAAGACAGTCCACCATCTAGATAAGCCATCTAGCCCGTCAGACACCAACGCCTTACCGCATGGCATCGGGTAGTTGATCCATCTGGTAGCCTCGCGCCCTGACCACCAGATTTGGCCGAATTTCTCCGTCCTCCTGTCTGGTTTTGGGACCGAAGTCACTAGCGTGGCCTCTACCTAGCGTTAGCGGTAATTCGGTTTGAATTTATCGTGGACCGTAGCGTTCTTTACACATCTCGTCACTCGGGATCCGGTGGCCAACGAGTCGTTTCAAGAGCGGCTGGTATTGGGTCAACCACCACCTTCGCTTCATAAGAGCCCGTATGTCGTTTCAGCTCCTCCCGTAATTCACCGGAGTGCACAGTCGATTGGCTGACGCCGCTCGATTCGCAAAACGCCCAACTGCGCCCAAAGAACATCACTTGGGTGAAACTGACCCACCTACCCACTCAGTGGTGGACAAGAGTCCTTACCAGGTTCGAACTTTACGTGGAGGCTACTTGATGGGGGTGAACCGTGAGTTGGACGGACCCAATAATGAGCCAGCGGGCAACAGAGCTGAACACGACCAAAGGCAGCGTTGCTGAACGAGGCCATTAACATTAGCTGTCATCGATCGAACCGGCTGGTCGATCGCGCTGCGCCAATTATTCATTCTTTGGTTCTATTCGCTCGCGTGTCGCCATCAATTGATCGTAATACAGAATATCAAGTATTTGTTAAATAAACGAGTAACCGAGGAACCCGACTTCCCACAGTGTTCTGCAATCCAGACCAGCGCAATCAAAGAGGTCATCTAAAAAATCTAAGACTCAGTTCATCAACTATATTTTAAGTCGAAGAAGCAACTACTTTTTCGATGGCATATAAATATCAATCTGAATCCGGCGGCAGAATATTCAATAGTTTGATCATCCTACCCATTTGATCGTCTTACTGCCAATTATAATGTTTGTAATATTTTGGCTTTTACACCTATAATAACGTCAATCTGAATCCGGAGGCAGAATATTCAATAGTTTGATCATCCTACCCATTTGATCATCTTACTGCCAATTATAATGGTTGTCATATTTTGGCTTTTACACCTATAATAACGTCAATCTGAATCCGGAGGCAGAATATTCAATAGTTTGATCATCCTACCCATTTGATCATCTTACTGCCAATTATAATGTTTGTAATATTTTGGCTTTTACACCTATAATAACGTCAATCTGAATCCGGAGGCAGAATATTCAATAGTTTGATCATCCTACCCATTTGATCATCTTACTGCCAATTATAATGTTTGTAATATTTTGGCTTTTACACCTATAATAACGTCAATCTGAATCCGGAGGCAGAATATTCAATAGTTTGATCATCCTACCCATTTGATCATCTTACTGCCAATTATAATGTTTGTAATATTTTGGCTTTTACACCTATAATAACGTCAATCTGAATCCGGAGGCAGAATATTCAATAGTTTGATCATCCTACCCATTTGATCATCTTACTGCCAATTATAATATTTGTAATATTTTGGCTTTTACACCTATAATAACGTCAATCTGAATCCGGAGGCAGAATATTCAATAGTTTGATCATCCTACCCATTTGATCATCTTACTGCCAATTATAATGTCTGTAATATTTTGGCTTTTACACCTATAATAACGTCAATCTGAATCCGGAGGCAGAATATTCAATAGTTTGATCATCCTACCCATTTGATCATCTTACTGCCAATTATAATGTTTGTAATATTTTGGCTTTTACATCTATAATAACCTTCCAAAATCAATACGAGACTTAGAAATAAAAAAATATTCTTATGACAAAACACACGAGGTAGGAATAATTTGTAGGAATATACCTTGTAGGAATAATTTCATAATGTTGCATATGTGAGTTATCTCGCAGCTAGTAAAAGATAACTTGCATATGCAAGTTATCTTTTACTAGCTGCGCCCAGCGGTTTCGCCCGCGTGGTGATGGAAAATTGTGATAATGATGATAGAAAACCATATCTTTACAAATTATAGCATATGTGTTATTCTGATGTGTAAGCTATATTATTGTAAAGTTTCATCAAAATCCATTCAGTAGTTTTTGCGTGAAAGAGTAACAAACATCCATACATACATACAAACGTTTGCGTTTATAATATTATTATTAGTAGGATAGTAGGATAGAATTTAAATTTCGAATGTCAATTTCTTAGATTTTTTTCCTACTTACTTGACAGTTATCGTTATATTTTAAATAATTCACACTATATCTTTATAAATTATAGCCTATGTGTTATTCTGATGTGTAAGCTATATTATTGTAAAGTTTCATCCAAATCCATTCAGTAGTTTTTGCGTGAAAGAGTAACAAACATCCATACATACATACAAACTTTCGCGTTTATAATATTAGTATTATAGGATTTTGTCTGCGAATAAATTTGTCTTTATTTATAAGCGAATGCAGCTAAATATCTACTAGTAAGATATTTTACTAATATCATTGATCACATATGTAAGGTATTAGATTACTCAATGCCGTACTACGTTTTGGCAGCTAGGATTTTACCACGAAATGCAACGTGTAGATGGCATTCATAGTTCCGAACACTGATTAATAATCTCTTATATTCAGTAGCCCAATCGATGGGTTTTTAAACACGCAGTCACAGTTACCTATCTCAAAATAACATAATAATTTAATAAAAGCCGAATTTTTAAATCATAAATCTTATTATTTTAATATTATTTACATACAGGTGTCAATTTTTAATTTGGTATGCACGTTTCAATACGTAATAAATTACGTGCTTTAATGTACAAATAGACTAATATATGGCATTCTAATATCTCCGTATTATGTATGTTATGTAATCAGCCTATTTAAAAATGCGATAGATAGCACTGTCAATTTTTAATTTGGTCTACAGTTTTCAATACGTAATATTTACGCGCTATAATGTTTAAATATACTAATATATGGCATTCGAATGACTCTATATTATTTCTGTTATATGGTCAGACTATATAAAAATGCGATAGATTTAAAAAAAAACATTCATTATGTATCAATTTCATTACAGATGGCCAAAGAAATTGCTATTAGTTTCGCCGGATAATGCTATCAGCGCACCTGTATATCGCCAGTGCAGAAGGTTTCCAATACGTTCTATGGCATTGAGCAATCTAATACCCTATATAAACAGAACTTATACCTAAGACTATCTTTCAGTATGCTGTTTTTGTAAAACCTGTAAAATAAAAACAAAACCATTGCTCCGTTTTTGCAGTCAAATTAAAAAAAATATATATATAATCCGTCACTGGCTTCACGCCGCTATGCAGGCGCCCTCTATTGGGTGGAAAGCCATAACGACGGACCGGTCTCTCCATACATATTTTCGCCGCTTCAAAGGCGAAAAGACGCGGACGCGAGGCGAACAATCATAATTCAAATTTGAAATACGCTCGACGCTCAGTGGCTCCTTTTGTGCAATCAATATTCGAACGCTACGCCTCGTTTCGTATTCCGAATAAATCCATCCGAATTCGCCCGAGGAAAATGTAAATGTCGGAGCTGTTTTCGCGCCGCTGAAATAAGTTTCTTAAATATGGAAAGATGAAATAAAATGTCAATTCAGATTATTTAAAAGAAAATGAAATACGTAATTTATTTAAAATAACTCAAATGCAACTACATAACGCAAATGTAATTTTAGTAATTTTAAATAGGTTTAATTTCTAAACGACATATATTGCCATCTAGAATATTTTTTCTATACTACGTGGTTCCATCGGGTTGACTTCAGTGAAAAAGGAATTAGTGCACCGAAGAACCGCTAGATGACAGATAAAGAGCTTAAATAAAATTAATTTCGCATATTTTTTTATATATTAATATATTTTTGCAATTCCTACAGAAACCAAAAGTATTAGAAGATTAGCAATAATTGATGGTAATTACAATAATTATGCTTTATCAATAACTTCAAGATTTGGTTTTATTTTTATATTTACAATCAGCGGAGGAATAATTATTTTAGGGAATTCTTCTATTTATAAGATTTATAGACTGCCGCTTATTTTTATTTTGGTTTAGATCATTTTCTACATTTATTTTTTTGTTCACATTGTATTCTAGGAAAACACTGCCATCTATAACTTTATTCGATAACGAATGCAGATGAGGTTCAGGTTGAGTACGGGTACGTACTCGCTAGAATCAATTAGTGAAAGCACCATCCGATAGATAGCAGTAGAATATAAAATTTAAAAATTTAAAAATTCATTATAAATTACTCCTGCTGTCGCATAATCGCCTGATACAAGTCGTCATAACGCGATGTTTCAGCATTGTTTCTGTTTTAGAAGTTTCCCAAAGAAGCTTTCACAATAAAACAAATTAAATATAAATAGATTATTTTATTGTTGTTGGTCTATATAAGTAGTAAATATAATTTCATACATTGTATGAATTCGAGACTCGAAACAAATTGTACATTTCATAATTATTAGTTATAGTAACAATTAAAATTGATACAGCGTTAGAATGACTACGGTGAACCACAGAGTTATTAAGAATATTGACTGAATCGAATCGAACATCGGAGGATAACTTAATCACAGATAATATATACATAGCTTTAATTTAACGATTAAATTAAAAAATAACTGTAAAAATTAACCATCCAATTTTAGCAGCAACATGTAGATAGGTAAGTCTTCCTCCTAAATCGTATATTAAAATGTTTCTAAAACATTCTACTTACTTCAAATTTACAAAATAATTTATTGTTTTCTACGTTTTTTATCATTACATACATACAATTGTAGAACGAGTAAGGCCTTATAATACGACAAAATAAATGCCACCCTCTTATTATATCACGTTGGTTTTGAAAATGAAAACAAAAACGGCCTCAATTTGGTGTTTTAATACTTGGCAGTCTTCTAAGATTTCTACAAAATTTATTGACACGCACTCAATTTGGCCTCCAAATTACCTATCAATTGCACATCGAACAAGCTGACATAATTCCGCTCAAAATTCCGATAACATCGCTATAAAATCTCATTCCGAAAAACAATTTAATGACATATCTACCCATGGTCCCATCTACAAACAAAACCAATACCGTCAAAAAAAAAAACAACCTGTACAAATTCTAAATACGGTGAAAATTACACAATATAATACAAAAAGATTATCGCTACAATGAACTCGTAAAAAACTACATAAAATATAATTCTTTCTTAACTTTTTACATAAAATCTATATTTCTGTCATAAAATAATTACAATTCTATTTAAGAAAAGCATTTTATTCGGCGACTCGTTAATTTCATTTCATTCATAAAACAGGCACTTTACAAACACTAGGATAGAAACTATTTAAAATAAATAAAATGAAAACATTACTACGTAATATGGCAGTATACGGTCAGTCGAAAAGATTACAACCAACTCGGTCCGAGGCAATTTTCTACTATACTGACTGCGTCGTTTCGTCCCATATTTCTTAGTATCGTGGCTAAATCGGCCACCGCGCTCGTGTTTCGATGCCTGCATTCCCATAAGTCTAAAATGTGTTCGGTGGGAGAGCTCTTCGTCGCGAAGAAGTTGATGTAGCGGTCGACGTTCAACTTCTGAGCGAGGAGCCGCCAGTCGTTTCCCCTCGAATTCGGCGGATCGAGGGAAGCGCACAGTTGCTTCTTCACCGTCTTCGATAACCGAAACGGCGTCACGTTGTCTACTGTACAAGTGTTGATTCCTTTGTCGCTCACCGTTAGGCTCTTCTGCTTGAGGAACGGGTCGTTTTCGTCAATACCCTGTAAAACCCGTTCCGGGAGAGTCCTACTCTCGAGCACGTTCTCCGTTATTATCATATTTCTATCGTTGTTCGTGAAGTTTCTGTTGGGTCGTATGTGCGGGGAATTGCAATTTTTGAACTCGTCGTTTGATTTGATCGTGAACGTTTGTTTGTGTGACGGATTCACTTTTTGACAAGCGGATATTTTAAATTCTAGATTATTGATCGAATCGGTTTGTTCGAGGGTAAAGCTGCAATGTAAGGAATTCGAATTTGAGTTCCATACGTGTTTGAATGGGATTTCTTGGTAGCTGGAGCCCGGTCTGGCTTTCCAGCCGAGGCCGATGTCTTCGAGCGTCAGACACAGGTTGGACCCTCCGTCCTGGAAGAGCAGCGTCTTCGGTTTGTCCATTAAGATCCCGCCGAGACGCTTCTCCTGATCTAAGCAGTAGTGTAGAGCGCACGGTGTATCCTCGAATACGTATACTCTGATGTTGAAATCTTTCGTCGTCATTCCAGAAATTTGCGGTGCGAATATGGCGAGTTTCAAGATTTTCACGGCTTTTCCGTTGAAGCTTTCACCCACGAGTACGAAGTTTGACAGAAAATCCGTCACTAGATACACTTTGTCGCTGTCCAACTGTGTGAACACCGGAGTATTTATTGTCTCTTGACCTAAACTAACCACTTTTGTCCATTCGATGGGAGCATTGTCCAATTTTTGTATGGATAAATCGGCGGTGTAGAGGGAGAGATTCCAGAATCCATGCTTGAGACTGGCACAGTGTGGGAACTGTAGGATGACTGGTTTGTTGAGAGCGAGCTTGTTAGGACCACTTTTAATCACAGGGCTCAGCTGAGTCATGCCTGAAACAAACAAAAACAACATTTTAGGGTTTATAAAGCAAACATAACAGGATCTCCTCTTCATCCTACAAAAAAAGGGATATATAACTTATAAGACATCCTCAAATAGGAGGGCTATTTCATAAATAATTCACAATTTTTTTGTTTCATTTTTTGCTGACAAGAAGGGAATGCGTTGTGATCGCGGAATGTTTTTTTCCGAGATTAAAATGGAAATTATCATTTTGAGCGTGACAATTACATACGACCATTTTCAGACTTAAATCTTTGTGTCTGTGTGTGTGTGTGCAAGGACATATCAAGGCGGAGGGAGTTGCGGGGGACACAGGAGACGTGTCCCCCCTTGAAATTTTTAGAGTAAAAAATTAAGTCGGGAAAAATTAGGAATCAGACAGAATCCGCGACTTATGTACCTACCTAGTGTCAGGCATGTACCTGGTGTCAGGGTTGTTGGGTTTTAACTACCCGAAATCCGGCGTATTTTTGTTTGATTGTACGGGCAAATTCAAGTTTGGTAATGTTAATGCGCGTTATTTTAATGAATGTCTGGATACGTACCTGTGTGTGTGTGTGTGTGTTTGTGTGGGTGTGTGTGTGTGAGTGTGTGAGAGAGTATTTCTCTACGATAGCGCCAAAACGCCTAATGAGATTGAGCTGAAATTTGCTATGCAGCTATCATTTGCTCATGGCAAGAGTTGAAAAGATTGTGATTGGAATCCAGCCCACTAGGGGCCGCTAAATTTTGATCGCCAAGGGCTGATGAACATCGAGACTCAACAACAAGAGAATATATTCAAAGTGCTTACCTACTTAAAAGTAACATTTGATATTTACCTTCCGGTAACCTAGGTCTGTGCCTATCTTCTTTGAGGACACTGATGTAGAAGTTCTCTTTCCTGTTCCTGTTGAGAGCTCCTTCAGGTACCGACAGGGCGACGCCGGCTGCATCCAAGGTTAGTCGACCCCCGGTGGAGCTGACCAACTGTATGGCGCTGGTTGCACTGGGTTGAAGTGGTTGGAGATCAGCGAAGAGAGCTGGTAAGGTTACAGTGTCGGTTGCAACGTCGTATGTTGAATCGGCTGAAAATAATAATACGTCGTAAATTTACGCAAGGATTCAAATTTACCTATATAATTATTTTTTTATTATTTATTATTGATATTAATATATTATTTGTAATATTATAATATCAATAATAAGTAATATTATATAATTAAATCGTAATATAATATTAATCAACAATCAATCGGTGTTTGCAACGAAGTTACTATTTACAACGACGTTACGATTTTTCGGATATCGCTATAGCGATAAGTCCGCCATTTGTGCATAAATTGTCTTTTTTTATAAAACCAGTGTAATATTCATTAAGTAATGTTTTTATAACACAATAAAGCTATTCAATTCTATTATATTTTACTCTAATATTTTTTAAATCTATATAGGTAGTCTTATTTATTCATATTTATCTATAAAGTATATTCATGTATATATTTGTATATCTATGTATACCTATGGTATGGTATGTATATGGTATACTTAAATTTCATATTATGACTTACTATTATATGTATACATGTCTATCTTCTTAAATTTAATATATTACCTTTTTTTTACATGCTATGTATATATTTATTAAAAAAAAGCAACCTAAGTAAACCACTCTACATTGGTGGGGCTTTTCTAAGGTCTTTATAAGCCTTTTAACACTGCGACCATTGCTGATCTATTGTGTTCGCCACCTACTATAGTTCTGCGCTAAGCCTCGTGTCATTTAAGCGCCGCAGCAGGCTTTTGGCGCCAGATTGTTTTACCTCCTCAGGTTGGAGGTAATGACCACCCAAGTGGATGTATCTTTTACGCATCAGCGGGCCACACTCCCACATGAGGTGCTGGGGTGTTTCCTCTGCCCCTTGGCAGAACCTGCACATTTTTGTGTCTCGGAGCTTGAGGTTGTACATGTGTTTGTTCAGGCCACAATGCCCCGTGAGCGCCCTCACCAGTATGCGTAGATTGTTCCTATTTAGCGATAAGGCCTCACGGGCCGGGCCGTGTTAGGGTCGTAGGCCTTAATTAGAGCTTTGGATTGATACAACCCTGGCGTGTTGTTCCAGTGGTTGACGGATTGGTTAGGAAGGCTTTGAAACTTAAATATGTGTAAATTTATAGATTTAGAAAAGACTTTTGAATATGAATTTGAATTTGTTTATTGTCTTCAAAACTCTTGATAGTTGTTTCTTTAAACTGAAGACAGTATCTTACAGCGTAAATTACATTAGGTACCTACTGTTGTAATAATATTCATCTGTATATTGTAAATGTATATATATATATATATATATATATATATATATATATATATATATATATATATATATATATATATATATATATATATATATATATATATATATATATATATATATATATATATATATATATATATATATATATATATATATATATATATATATATATATATATATATATATATATATATATATATATATATATATATATATATATATATATATATATATATATATATATATATATATATATATATTTTTAAATTATTTTCAATAATATATAAAATTAGATTCATGAAAAGTTACTTATCTGGGGTCCTGGTGGACCAGAAACATTTTACCGATAGTTAATGTCCTCTTTAAATACTTAGGGCAGCAGCACCTGTTTCCGCAATTGATAACTTATGATGTTCTTAGTTATTGCTCACTGCAGCCGAATTATTGTATGCCCTTGGATGTAATAAGTATAGGAGGATGGTTTCTGTAACAGAAATGGATGTTAGTAACTTATTTTAGAAGAAATTATATGACTGAGAATATTTCGACACTAGTCGTATTCATCTCTATGACATTTCTCTGTCATAGAGAGAAATGTCATAGAGATGAATACGACTAGTGTCGAAATATTCTCAGTCATATAATTTCTTCTAAAATAAGTTACTAACATCCATTTCTGTTACAGAAACCATCCTCCTATACTTATTACATCCAAGGGCATACAATAATTCGGCTGCAGTGAGCAATAACTAAGAACATCATAAGTTATCAATTGCGGAAACAGGTGCTGCTGCCCTAAGTATTTAAAGAGGACATTAACTATCGGTAAAATGTTTCTGGTCCACCAGGACCCCAGATAAGTAACTTTTCATGAATCTAATTTTATATATTATTGAAAATAATTTAAAAAAATTTACACCCTTAAAATATCAAAATATATATATATATATATATATATATATATATATATATATATATATATATATATATATATATATATATATATATATATATATATATATATATATATATATATATATATATATATATATATATATATATATATATATATATATATATATATATATATATATATATATATATATATATATATATATATAGAAATATTTGATAGTTTTGTGTATATATTCTTTTTAGAATTGATCAATAAGATGATTATAATGTAAATAATTATAAAAGCCACTTACATCGTGACGAAGGATTCATGTAAGTGGATCATTTTTTTTGTTAGAATAAGGATTTTCTTTGTAATTTGTAACTTGAATTACGGAAATAAATAAATAAATATATATATATATATATATATATATATATATATATATATATATATATATATATATATATATATATATATATATATATATATATATATATATATATATATATATATATATATATATATATATATATATATATATATATATATATATATATATATATATATATATATATATATATATATATATATATATATATATATATATATATATATATATATATATATATATATATATATATTATAATATAATTATATATAATTATAATATAATTATTACATAATTATTACATCATACTGTTCTAATAATATTCATCCTACGTAGTTAGGATCAATTTTAAAAAAGTTCCAAGATTGAATATATCAGAATAAGATTATTTTTCCATTTAGTGAAGTGATAATGGATATCTGATTGTTATTGTGTGTGACATATGGAATTTATTGAAAATTTTACAATTGAAATTGTCGGCAGTTTAGTTATATTTTCTATAATTTATTTAATGTATCCTAACAGACGGAAGGGTGAGGATTTTAAGCCCTCTGAATTGATCACGAGATGATTCTACAGAGTGAGCATTCAATGAGTGAATCCTTGAAGAGGGTGAATCAGTACGAGCAAATAAGCAACTTTTAATAGAACATTTTGGGAAAAACATATACCTATATATTTTTTTTTGTTTAATTTGAAAATCTTGACTGATAAATAAAACTTTGACAAGCGTTGAGCGCTGTGCACCATGTAGCAATAGGTAAAATATTGCGAATAAACAATATTAGCGATATTTTACCAACCGTTAGATGACGCAACGCGCTCAACTCTATTTAAACACTTTTCGAAAACATTACAATCTTCAAAATTAAAAAAAAAACAAAAAAATGCTTTCGAAAAAAGTCTTTTTTTTTACTTTTTTCTCAAAAAAAATATCAACGATTGCGGATTTGCTCGTACTGATTCACCTATTCAAGGATGCTACTAATTAAAAACTCATCCTGTATATGGACCAGATTATTTAAACTTGCAATAGGGCTATTATGAAGAGAAAAATATATTGACCTAAATCGATAGTAACTACATTGCGCCCAGAAAGGAATTCCATATAGAAAAAGAGAATCATAATACGTGAAATAAATGGTTTTATTCCATAAAAAAACAAAATACGCGAAATAAAATACGCTCTTTTAGTAGTGATAACTTTTAATTTTCGGTACAGTAGAAAACATGCACTAAAAAGAATAGAATAGAATAGAATAACTTTATTGTGCTATAAAAACATAACTTAATGAATATTACACTGGTTTTATAAAAAAGACAATTTAAGCACAAATGGCGGACTTATCGCTATAGCGATATCTTACAGTCAACCATTGTCTCTAAGCTGTTCTTAGTGCGCATTTTATTTCAAGTGATTATCTGCTAAACCAAGATTGAATTATCTAAAACTAAATCAAATTGCATCGGCTATAATACTAGTCCTAATATTTAGTTGCGTAGTATTTTTGATGTTATATTGCTGAGTGGATATAAACATTCAGAGAGTTTTTAACGTGTTAAGGAATATTTTGTTTCTCCTAAACCATGTACGTAGAAAATTCAATTCACTATATAAAGTTGTGACAACTTGGTCAATATTGAAATCTGTGAAGTTTAAGCTGATGTTATTCGCAAATGATGTCACTTAATTAATATATAAAAGAAAAAAAGTTGGCCTTAGATTATTACCTTGTGAAACTCCGCACTTCACTTCGAATTCATTGAAAATTATTTTTTAAATATGCTGCCTTCGTACCTATTTTGTTATATACATACCTATTTAGATATATTGGAAACCTATTTAGATATATTGGATATACCATATACATACCTATTTAGATATATTGGAAACCTCTTTAGTGTAGTATATTGAGAGTTAGGTTAGATGTCATAGCATACAAATGTACATGTAGGGTAGTCCTAAATAATCAGTAAATAATAAACACACTTGAAAGCATGATGTAGTAACTGTACTTACAGCTTGTGAAGCAGCTCGTGATTGAATGTTCAGATTCGCTGTATGGCTTCTTGTCGTAATTATCACTCTCGCTCGAGGCGCTTGGAGTCACTTGATGGTCTACGGGGGACGCGTAACTGAAATAAATAAAGAAATAAAACGTTGTAAGACTTCTTTCTTCTCCGCCTTCTTCCTTTCCCAATTATTATACGTTGAGTTATATTTGTATCACTATCAATGTAAATTTAAACGCACAACAATCCACCGTCATAAAAAGACATAACTGCGACAATAAAGCAGTTGTTCAAACAGGGCATTATGGGGAAATCTGAAAGTTTTTTTAATTAATCCATATTTTTCGGAGTAATAATAACCTATTCGCAAAAAAAAGTTTATGCCAATCGGCCAATTTTATATTAGAAACAAATTAATATACGCCACTTTTTACTTTTCCGGCAGATGTATTGTGAACGCACTTTTATGCATCTCTGTGTGTGTGTGTTTGAGAGTTTGAGTTATTCCTCCACGATAGCGCCCAAACGTTTCATCCGATTCGGCTAAAATTTGGCATCATTTGGTCATGGCAAGAATTGAAATGATTGTGGTTAAAATCGATTCACCAGGGAGTCATACTTCAATATCGAAATATTTGACTTAAAGACTCGAAATTAGGTACACGGATTTTGGTTGGAATATCTCAAACAAGCGACACAAATATTTTAATACTACGGAAAATACTACAAATATAGTACTAATATGGGATGGGGAGGGGGGTGTTAACGAACAGGAGGCAGGAGTTGGGGGTTTACGCGCGGGAGGGGAAGGTTGCACGGGGAGGGGATGGCAGGGGGAGGGGCAAGGTGGGGGATGGGGTTGAGGGGGTTGGCGGTGGGGGCGAGGGGAGGCCTGTTTACTTGCCAGGAAAATCTTAGGGTGACCATACCGATTTTATCTATGGTTGTTAGATATCATACGAAGCAGTTCTTCCCTCGAACCTTTTTTAATCTCGTTGACAATGATTATAAAAATCAATGGAATTTAAATTTACCTGTTGCTCAAATGCGGTACGTCGTAATGATGCTCACTGACGCTCCTGGACAGAGGCGGTGGTGGAGGGTGAGGATGAGGATGAGGAAGGTTTCCGTTTCCATTCCGACCGGCATGGGGCGGAAACTGGTAGCACGGTGGACCGCCATGCTGCGTTAGATCGGGCGCCAGGGTTAGTGACTTCTTGTCTGGATCCGGGTAGAACTCTGGTTGGAAATCTGGAAGATATTAAGTTATTATTGAATAGCGTAAATGTAAAATACTAGATGTAGGGAGATTCTAGTTCAGCTACTCTACACAGCCTGGGGCAGAGTGGACGTGTAACGAGACGTCACAGCGGCTTTGCTACATAGAGCGCGGCAAGATTTTTAAACGCTTACATCAAATTCAGCCAAACATTTCTATCAAATTCAGTTTTTGGCATATTTTGATAATTCATTCATATATATTTTTGAGTTTTTTTCTTAATTTTCATAGCAAAATATATCTGTAAAATTCAGTTTTCAGCATATTCTGATAATTCTTTCAAATATATTTTTGTGTTCTTTTCTTAATTTTTATAGAGAAAAAAAACCAATTAGCTCATTATCACTTGCGGTCAGCAACCATATGAAGGATTACGGGGGGGAACGGTTAATGTAATTTTTTTGGTGAAAATGAGATACCCTTTTTCCTGAGAAATAAACTTACATAAAATATATTTTTTTAGAAACTTAAATATATTAGGTTTACAGACAAATAAACTATTTTCCCGTTTAAACAAACCCTGGCTAAAAGGTCATATTTTAGGTTAGTAAATTTAAGAAATGGAATTACCAAATATTTGAAAAATTGACATTGACTGTGTTTTCCGTAACCCTTTATATGTTCCCCCCCCCCCCCTCGAAGTTCCTGCAATTCGGCGACGATAGAGAGGCTGCCACAAGTCGTATCGTTTTAGCCAGGCTGACAGCCACCAAAACTTATTCTGACGAGTCACGATATGGTTTAGTTTGAAGCCTATGATGCGACGCGGTGGCCGCGTGATTTAATTAAACTATCCACGGTCTAATTGCGAGTGGGGTACGGTGACAGTCCGCGGAGGATAGCCAAAGGAAATTCTGTCACCCTATACTAGTATAAACCTAGGTAGTTGCTCACCAGCTCTAGCCATGTTGTACAGTTCGTGATCCCGCCCCTTCCTCTTCAGGATTCTAGCTGCAAACGCCGCCAGAATTCCAAAGACCACCAGTGCTACTGCTAATCCTACATACAGCGCCACCCAGCCGCCGCCAACTGCAAACGAGAAGAAAAACCAAAATTTATTAAAAAACATTATGTTCCCACAAATTCTGCGTAACCGGCAGTAGATAAAATATGGGTAAATATAAAATATTAATAATTTTTGGGTTATGTTAAACCTAATACGAAACCTCATAGAACAAACACAGTTTCAAAATAGTATTTCAATAATGGTACCACCCATAACTACCATAACTCTTTTCCCTAACAGTAAGGGAGATTAGGAAAGCGTGCCAGTATTGGCAACCGAGTAAGCGCATAATCATAATAAATTAAAAATAGGTGGGTATCATAGTTCGTAGATCATTTAATTAAAAAGAGTCTTCACAGATTGTTAAAAAAAGTATGTTATATAAAAACAAGTTAAAAAGTAAATTTAAAAAAAAAGAGGAAGTTCGCGACGTCACATAAAATAAATCAGTATATAACAATTATTTTTTGTACAATTATTATACAATTATTATTATACAATTATACGTTAGAAAATAATTGTACAATATAATTGTACAATAATTTTCTAACGTCATCTCTCAAATAAAATAAAGCAGCATTTAAGTACAATTATTTTCTTTACATTTACAGTTTGTTTGTCTGTACCCTTAATTTTAAAATTTTACGATGGGCGGGGTAATTATCATACGATAATCTCTTACAATCTCTTATACAGTTTTTATATGTACAGCTATGTATGCGTGTAATATGTGTGCAAATGTGTGTCTTTTTATTACATTTAATCGACAGAATTAAAATGCAATTCCGTTAATTTTATCTTATCGGAAAATGATAACATAACATTACAATGTGAGATCAGGCGACCTAAAGACTATGCCGCCGGGCTGTCATCTTTTATTACGGCTTCATTACGGCATCATTAAATAATTTTAAAATAGTTTAGATAATAATTAAAAGCATAATTTTTACATTAAAGTGTATATAATATCAATCAACGATCAAAATAATATGTTGCAATTACCAAAAATAATTATTTCCCAAAGTCAGGAAGACCTATAGTCACGAGCCAAAATAGTCGCGAGTTGTTAAAGAATAATCATAAAACAATGTTGATAAGGATGGCAATTATAACAGAATTGGTAGGAAACAAAAATATTACCAAATAAAAAAATCAACGTCAGGAAAAAACTCAATGTTAGTGTAGTCTTAATATACCTAAACCTATTTATAACAAATATCAAAAATATTTATCATTTGAAATACGATTTTTCGAGGCGTTCATTTTGTGATTATTTTTCACAGTTTCGACCCATTTTACTTTAATTAAAATGTCATTTTCCCTGATGAAAATTGAGCTTGCAAAGCCGAATGGGCCGATATAGAGTTCTGTAGTGGCAATATGCTCGTTGTCGCGTCGTATGCAAATGACAGTCGCGCACAATGCATTCTGCTGTATTTTTTGTAGTGTTTTAACATCAACGGAGCGCGACGCCTCGATGAAAAAATTGTCCCGAATCGGTTATTCGTTATACATACACGCCGCTGTTTGTAATTCTGGTCTAAATAAACGATGTTTGTTGCGGATTTTTTATGTGTAACCCGATTCGGTTATGTTTTTCTGCGAGAATTCAAGATTGAACACTTTTCTAAGTTCTAGTGTAGCCCTGACTGAATTTCTTTCTCTGTGTCATCCCGCTACGCTATGTATTCTATTCTACGAGTACATATTAGAAAAATATATTATAACAGGCGAACCTGCCACCCCAGGTAGTTATAACTACATCGGGCCATTCACTTCCATGGACTGAACGTAAAAGACTTAGTGGACAGCACAATCCACAGTCAACTACCCGTCAAATCCACAGTCAACTAACCTAGCAGGCAGACCAAGCGCCCTCGCTACCAGTTATGGCCAGATGTCTCCGGCTTCCCGACTGATTACAGGATCAAGGCCGTTGCGCGGTCCTCTCCACTACTACACAAGGTGTTAGAAAACAAATCTATCGCGGAACATGGCATCCTTTGCCCGGATGTTAACCCGGTATCGGGTAGCCGAATGGTCGTTTCAAAAGCCGCTCCCATAAGTTAAACAACCGGCCCCGCTTTATAGGAAACAACGTTGTTTCTAGATTTTCCCGGCTATCTGTCGGAGTGCACAATCGATTGGCTAACTCCGCACGAAGCGCAAACCGTCCAGGAGCGCGCGAACTAAGATTCCCAAGGGAACTAACCCGCAGGCACATAGTCCCACTCGGGCTCGCAGTTCTGCTTGGAGGCTGCCGGATAGGTAGGTGTTGACCTGTGAGTTCGGCCGACCCTTATACATGGGTCATAATGGCTCAACTGCACTGGGCACATTCGCTCCCAGTTTGCTTGGATATGCTAGTATAGCCTAGGTCTCGTAAATTAGATACAATCGCTTCGTACCTAAATTGACGCAGCGCAACGTTTCCAAGTAGCATTCCACCGGCGCGGCGCGGTGTTGCCGCAATCGCTTAAATTTGAACAAGGGCGACAGAAGTGTTACCCGCGTAAAGGCTGCCAATAAAGCACCTTGGGCGGAACTAATGTGACGTCACCGCGTTTCGCCGCCCCAGCAGAGAGCGTCAGGGGGGGAGGGGGTACAAAAGCGCCCGTCCGCCCGCCCTGAATGACGCGGTCGGCCGGGCGGAAAATCTGCGAATGCATTTCGTTTAGCGCGTCGACATTGACACCCCGCGCGCGGGCGTCGCTCTGCCGGCCTGGGGGACCCTTTTCTCACCGGCAGGCTGCGTGTGACGCCGATTCGGATAACGTGACACACATGACACGCGCCGAAATCTGCAGCTCTTTCCTCTAGTGATGTGGATTTATAATGATACTAGCTGACCCGTGCCCCTTCGTTGGGTGGTAAAATTTTTACTTGTGATGAGATTATGAGTGTTCGGTTAGTACTAAGTGCTATGGTTTATTTCCTGACTGCCAAAAGAAGGGTTATATTTTTACTGCATATGTATCTATGTATTTGCATGCCAATTTGACTATATTACCGTTATTTGTAAGTGTCTTCTTGTGAGTGTCTTATCTTTTTAACCATTTATGAAGTAAAAGGGAAATTATACGCAGTAAAAGGAAAAAGTCTTTTGTTTTAAACACCTAAGACGATAAATTTACTTATTTTGATAAGAATTCATAAATATTGATAATATGACTGATAAACATGACCTAACGATTTAAATTATTTTTTTAATATATAATACTACTTTTTGTGACTTAAATATAAAATTTAGACATATTATGCTGTCGCTGACTTTTTTGTAGGAATTACCAAGCTCTACAACTTTTCTCTAGAACTTAATCATATATCTCTCATCGTTAAGGCAGCGTTAGTTCGAAACGTTTTCGTTCGACCGTTTTTTCTCCGACTTACTTTTTAAATCCGACTACCACGAATAAGTCTTTTCATTTTTCGGATTAATATATATCCTATGATATATAGCCTATGATACTCACAAATAACGTGGCTTTCCATTGCTAAAAGAATTTTCAAAATCGGTTTAGTAGATCCAGAGATTACTTCCTTACAAACTTTACCTCTTTATAATATTATTATAGATAACCAAAGCCACAGAACCTACCCCTAGTCTACAGGGTTTTTATATAGCCCTATTGTAGCGAAATTTTTCTTTTCGGCCAGTAGGGCGGTGTCGACTACAGCGGGCGAACCCGTCACCCCAGGCTGTTATAACGATATGTGATCGTTCTTTTAGCCGTGGGTTGAACGTAGAAGACATAGAGACAAGACAATCTACCGTCTAGCTCCGTCAACAAGCCCGTTAGAGACCAACGCCTTACATCGAGGCACCGGGAAAGGTATACAGCGTTGAGCCTCGCTACCTAACTACCAGTTATGGTAGGATATCTCCATCTAGAGTTAACCTTCAGGATACCTCCGTCCTCCAGACTGGTTACAGTTCCGAAGTCGCTTATGCAGCCTCTACCTGCTGTATTACAGCGGCAATTTAGTTTGAATTTATCGCGGACCTGTGCGGCCTTTGACCGTATAGTGCCACAAGGGATCGGGTGGAACAAGGTCATTTCAAGCATGACAGCAGGTCGACATCCACCCCCGCTGCTTAGGAGACAGTATATTTTCATAGTATCCAGACTCCTTCAGCAATTAGCTAGAGTGCACAACCGATTGGCGTCGCCGAAAGGTGCGCAAACCGACCAGTAGCGCCGGGATGCAATCCACCAGGAGAAATCGGTCCACCAGATTGTGAGGCCTGAGACGCGAGAGTCTTACCCGGGGTAGACTTCCGCACGAGGAGGTTTCTGAATAGGAGCTGAATCGTGAGTTGAGCCGATCCGAGAACAAAATAGATCTTGTGGCCTACATCTTCAAATGAAATCCAGGCGTGGGATGGGGGGGGGGGGGGGTGAGTGTTATATAAGCACTTGTTCGCCCACACTTATTACCATGTCGACCCTGAAGTCGTTTTGGAAATGTGTCCCTATATTGATCGACTACCATCTTGCCAGGCCCTTAGGCCCTCGAAATCTCGGGGGCCCCTTTGCATTTTTCGGGCCTCCTTTGGGCTGTCAAACATTCTGACGATGATGGAGGCCCTAAGCTATATCTTGTGTAGTCTATACGTAAATTCTGCACTGCATCTTGGCAGAAAACAATACTGAGTTAACTACGAAGTCCGCGACGGAAATTTCGATGTTGAGTGTTAGATTTACGACACCTTTAGAATTGAATTATTTTCTTATATTTATATGTATAACCTTAAAGCAGTTTAAGGCACATAATTAATATGTTCCTTATGCACTTATGTAAGTGCGCTCGAAATCGATTGCTGATATTATTGTTAACTTTAAAATTAAGTATTTTTTTTATATGACTGTTATTTCACTTCGCTTAAAGTTGTTAACGGTTAAAGTTGTAATAAGGATGGGAGTTTAACCGTGAGTCAAACCAAAATGACAAAAATAGAGCCCAAGCTGCACGGAACGGTTAGCTGCCAAATTACGACCATGTATAATTTAATCAAACCAATCTAATTTCTATATTACCATATTCTTATTTCAACAATGCCTGGAAAATGAACGCCATTATTAAATGATCGTGCACGATTTCATCAAAAGACGACTGATTTGACGTGAATCATATTTCTTTGTGAAAGCGGAGTTTTTCCGCTGACTCATTTTCCCGTCATAAATAATGCAGTGTAGTCATAGCTGATCGAATATTCCGAGATAACAATCGGAGAAGAATACCAAATGGGGGAAAATGGAGGAAAAGTCAATGGCGCGTGGTTCGAGTTACCGCGATCGCTGCAGTAGTGACGCAGGGCGGGTAAAATGTCACTGTTATTGGATACCTCTGATCAGCCTCTCGAAGCGTGCGAAGGAATGCAAGGGGATAGCCTGATTAAAAAGCGATCATCAAATCCAGCGAAAAAGGGCGAAACGTACGATATTTTTTTGGAAATTTACCTCTCTACAATCCCAGATCTATGTGTGTCCTGAAATCCTACCCCTTTTTAATTCCAATATTTCTATTCTAGTCTGCCATTCCCTCTAGTTATTGAATAAATCATTTATTACCGCAATAACAATATGTGCGGTCGACAATTCAGTCCATTTTACGTGCGTGTTCACAGCGTGATTACTCGCTTTTTCCGTGACAGAAAATAATTGTTTTATTTATTAGTTACATACACATTCAAATGCAAGAGTACAAAAATACAATCTAGGAAATACCGTTATATGTTTTAAATTTAGGTGTACAGCTGTCTGAGCCCAGGTTAAATAGCGCATGAAGTAAATATAAATCTTTGTTTTTCTAATGTGCCATGTAAAGTGCAACCGTGCCCGGCTTGCTAGGCACTCTTGTGATAAGGCGAGCTCACTTCCTGGGTCTTATTGGAGTGCCACGGTTGTGTCAGAAGAAAAAAAACTAATTATATTACATATTTTAACTAAATATTTTACGGCAGAATATATCATGCACATGCGATACCACCCTTTTGCCGTATTGTTTATTTAATAACGTCTTTCTCGTGAGTGCCGTGTTTTTCGGGAATCATTATCGGGATCTACATCAGCGTCTGGGGTAGCTATAAGCAGAGCAACCAAGGAAGAACAGGCAGAAGCGGTGTTTCAAGACACCCCTTTTCTAATTGATCCACAATTGGCTGTCCAGCCCTTCATCAGAACCTTTCTAAAATTACACTTCGCCGCCTGCCGTTCAGGATATCAACAACTATGCACCATTTAACAATTAACGAGACTGCTGTGCAGATATTGAGTTTTTTGGGTCCACTTATTATTTTCTAAAATAGTATGTATTCATTTTCCTGCCTTTTAAATTGCATGTCTCCTAATACCGATACGGTATGTCCATATTCGTCTGCTTTCGACTATATCTTGC
Organism: Micropterix aruncella; assembly: GCA_944548615.1. Classification (NCBI taxonomy): domain Eukaryota; kingdom Metazoa; phylum Arthropoda; class Insecta; order Lepidoptera; family Micropterigidae; genus Micropterix; species Micropterix aruncella. Next base: position 27,202,403 of record OX155956.1, read on the forward strand.
GTCGTCACTTTCAATGTCATTTTGCTACTAGTGTTTGCAATATTGAATTTCTTTAGACGCATGTAGCTATATCGTCTACACGTATGCGCTTTCGTCTATTCAATTGCGATCACTGACAGTATTCTGGCGGAAATTACGATGGACGAGTGTAAACTTGTAGCAATCAGTGCGATGCGGCATAGTAGGTAAGTTTCAATGTTCCTTGGAAAAGTATGACCGCAGGGTTTTCATCTTGTGTTTGACCATTTTTCCATTAAAATTGTATTTTTGGCCCATAGCAGTCAAGGCGCCTTTCTTTTTGTTTTATTATTGCAAACTATATGATTTTGGTCCCATAATACATGGCAATTTCGATAATCTTCAATAAATTGCAATGATTTGTCTTTATATTTCGCTATTTCGTCTCGTAAAATGCTAGGAGTGATGCACGCGGATCCATCGACGCCGGATCCGAGCGCGCTGGAGGGATACGCTTTCGTTCAACTATAGGCCGCGCCAAATTTGTCGGTCTCTCGCACACATGCTCAGACCACACGTATTTCATTTATTGAACACCAATACACTGAAACTAAAAAGGAATATAAATTCTTCAAAGGATTATTTATTTATTTATTTATCCGCTTATTACTAATCAACATTACAGTAAAACCAATGCAATAAAAGGTAAAAATAATAAAGATATCACCGTTTTTATAGAAACAGAATGACACTAATAATACTAGCTATCATATAAAAATAAATCATTAATAGTTTGCAATTAAAACGAGTGAGGGTTGGCGGAAAAATATCACAATCTGATGCCATTGAGTGAATTTCATTTAAGCGCCGGAAAGCACACGCCAATAAGTTATACCTCGTAAGATTAGTGTGTGAGGACGGCTCCGCGAAAATTAGGATTTCTCTCCTTTTTTGGTTTCAGTGCATTGGTGTTCAATGAATGCAATATGCATGATCTGAACATGTGGGCGGAGGGACCTAGAAATCTGGCGCGGCTGTGCTTTCGACGCATGCGCCTTTTTGCACTTTTGACGCATGCTCTATTGCATGTGCTATAGCGCATGCGTCGCATGCGTCAGAGGAAAACGCTGGATAAAAAAAAACGCGCACGCGTGTGGAAATACCATACCTCTAAATCTATGTATGTGTACCGCTTTCTGCTGTTCGATAAATGATTTCCGCAAATTCCATTACAGTCTTCGCGAGTGCGAGGAAGGGCTTGCGGTAAGCGGCGAGTGGCGTGTGGGAACTGGGAGGCGGGAAATGGGGAGCTGTCGCCATCGATCAAAGCGCTCTGCTGGAAGAAGAAGGAACAGGCTCACCTGCAATAAAGCATTGTTTCTGTGCCACGGCGAGGGGAGCGCCCGGATACGCCGCCTTATAATTCACGCTTTAGGTACGACTGTTGACGCTTCCGCTTGCAGACGCCCGCGATTGCGCCCTAAACGAGGGATTTACCCATGGGTAGTCGGAATAAACAGAAAATTACATACAAATATTTTTAAACGGGTGGTTAGACAATTTTATTTTTTCCCTTTTATATAGTGTTCGAGACAGCACGATACTCATAATCTGTATAAGAAATAAAACCATTTTTTTTAAAACTTTTTTTCTGTAAAATATATACGTGTATTTTTGGATATTATGAGATTTTTTTTGTATAGGAAATTATTCCACAAGTAAACCTTTTTTTCTGATTTAGACTTTACTAGCTGCGCTCCGCGATTTCACCCGCGTGGTGATGGAAAATTGTGATAATGATGATAGAAAACTATATATCTTTATAAATTATAGCTTATGTGTTATTCTGATGTGTAAGGTATATTATTGTAAAGTTTCATCAAAATCCATTAAGTAGTTTTTGCGTGAAAGAGTAACAAACATCCATACATACATTCTTACAAACTTTCGCGTTTATAATAGTAGTAGGATTACTGAAAAAAATAAAACTGCATATTCGAAAGGTTCGAAATATATTTAAAAAACCTTCCCTCTCAAACCGAGGCATAAATTTAAAAAAACGTACTTGACTAATAATTCAAAAATAGTTTATCAGAAACGGATCTACACGGATGACGTATATACACCGACTTTAAAAAATAGAAACACTAAAAACTCACATAGAAAATAGCACAAAATAAATTTCTATTAGATTCGAAGTCAGTGCTATCAGCGCCACCTGAATTTTCGCGTTGCCAAATCGTACTATAGAGTTCAACAATCTAATACCATATATAATCAATGGTATAATATAAGTTATGTTATACCATTGATTCGTAACTTATGTTATGTTGCGCGTGCTTTTATTTTTTTAAATTAAAAGCGGAGACATCATGTCTCAGTCGCATCTTATGTCATTTTTGCTGGCATTTATCATTTTGAAATTACTCTCTTAATTTACGACACCAATAAGGGCCGCGGTGAGGGGGAAGACGCACGTTACGTTGTCGGCTTCCCTAATGGATCTTACAAGCCACAAAAGGAAACGCAGAAGGGCAATATTAAAGCGCGGGGAACATTTGACGGAATGCTCGACGTATAATTTATCGGCGGCAATTAGGCGAGCGGGCGCGCGCCTCTTTCGTAACTTTGCTTCTAGCTTTAATATGAAAATCCCTCGAAGCGCCCGCAAAACCCTCAAATTTGTACAAGTTTTATAGTGAGGGCGCCTCTCATAATGGCCCGTCGGCACTGTTTCGCAACGCGTTCGATCGCGGGAATTTAATTAAATCGCGGGTTCCCGTTTTCGAGATGTTCCACCAATAAGTGAATACCGTCTACACTGTGCGAGCCATTCGATAAAATCCGGACACCGGCATTGCCGACATACGCCAACCGGCACAATCCATTGTCATCCTAAAATTTAGGGAATATACTTCGGGAAACTTCAAATAAAGTTGAACTGCTGGTCAATGGCAATGTCGTTACGAACTACCCAAATAAATGAAACAAAGGGGAGAGACTGGCAAGTATTGGATATTCATATGAAGTAATATTAAAATAATTGCATTTGTTATTGGCTCAAACTTCAATTCATTTATTTAATTGTTTGGAAAACCACAATAAAACATTTTAGCCCTTTTCGAGCATATCACTGAGTCATTTATACAGGGATTCTTTTTTGAGTAAACCCGACCTGATGTTTAATTGGGCTTAGGAGATATTAAGAAAACCGCAAAAAAAATAATTTTAGCCCTTTTCGACCACGTCAATTCCGATTATACCCACCCTTCAAGAGATATTTAGGGGAAAATCATATTCAGGATTTTTCCCTAAAGGAGCTGCTTAAAGGAAGGAAAAAATCCTAAGGAACCTTTTTCTGAAATTAAAACCGATCTGATATTTCATCGGGATTTAAAGATATTAAGAAAACCTTAAAAAAAAGTGTTATCCCTTTTCTATCCCTTAAGAGTTGAATTTGGCAAAATCCCGTCTTAATGAGTGCCTACATTGTAAAAGGAACCTCTGTGAAAAATTTAATATTTATAGTTTCAGCGGCTTCGGCTCGGCGATGGCGAATCAGTCAGACACTCACAACATCCTTTTATACATATCGATAAACAATACAATTTACAGTAAAGGGGCTATGGTAATCAGTAAACATTATTTTAAACGTGCGGGAGAAACAAATTACATAAACCCATAGCCATTGGCCCATCGCATACCTAACTGAGCATAAACGCCTGTATCTAGGGATGCTGATATTATTCTAAGGATATTGCTTTTCCGCGAGCTGGCTGACATTACGTTCGGTACTATGAAAAAAAAACATTCGGCACACTTGTATAATACTTACACACTCACTGTTATCAGTGATACACTAACGAATCGGTTGAAAAGATTTTTTTTATCGAACACTAATAATACAGAAATATATACAACAAACACATATAGGGTACACACTAGTCGCTGTTCTACGATAAATTATACGGCGTTTCGTGAACAAAAGATTTCCTTTGGCAGGATTGATCTGTGGGTCCAAATTGATGGATTTAAGAAGGGGAGCCACCTGGATTTTTGATCCAGCTGAAAGAGGGGGGGGGGGGGGGGAAGTTTGCACCCGCCGCGCTTCGAATAAAAAATTATAACTGATCCAGTTACACATACTATGGCGTGTTTGGTATCGTTTTCGTATAAACAGAGTACGAGGAATCTGTTTCTTAGGTTATTTAGAGACATTATCATACAAAAAGTCAATAATTTTGGTAAAAAAGTAAATTTGTAAGTAAGTTTTTTATTCTTCAAGAGTATTTAACTTCGAAAATATATCGATTTTGTAGATAAAAAAAATAGTGCTATCGAGCTCATACTGTCTAGTTTTTAGAAATATATACTTTAAATATACTTATCTGACAGTATGTACCCATAAAAAAAATGCCATGAGAATCGAGTGATGAAATTAAAATACTTCACTCGACTCTCACGGCATATTTATTGAGTAAATTTAGTTTTTCTTTACTTTATCAAGGCAACCACATAAGACAGACATAATTTGAAGGCACTTGGGTAAAATATTCAACACTTAAATTAAATTACTGGAGTTTTTTTTTTTACTTTTGGGGTCGCACAAAATAAAGGTACACTTCTTATCACACAAATTCACGCCAAATAATATTAAAGTTAGATACATAAAATAATGATAAAAAATACACAAATAGATTTTACATGTATTAAATAAGAAATTATTAAAAAAAACATTCTCAGAGAAATAGTCTTCGTATTCCTCCGGAATGCCTCGCGGACTACACAACTGTAACAAAATAGATATAAAAGTGGCAGACTTATAATTCACCCGGAACCACATCAATTATATCTTCGACGAGGGCCTCGCTGTCTAGAATTACACTAACAAAATAGAAATAATATTAAAATTAACAATGTCAATGATACCAAATTCAGCAGACAAAGTTATCTGACAACATAAATATACCTGGTATTATCGCAGGTTCCGTAACAGCTCTTACACAGCAGTGTGCATGACATTCCCTCTCGTCTGCAAGAACATCGGCTCCTGCAGCTGTTCTTGCATCCACACTTCACAAGCTCTCGCGCCACCTCCCAGATACTGGGCTGGGTTGTCCATAAGGGCTGCCATTCTCCTTCAGTTTGAGTCCATCCCCAGTCAGCTGGGGAGGGGATAACGCCTGAGGGATCAAGAGCTTGTCCCCACAGGTGGCCTGCTTGATAGGCTGCCCTCAAGGTGGACATCCTTAGAGCATCCCTCGTAGGGGGGATATTTTGCAAACACTTATTTTTTGCAAATAAAATCTTGGGAGCTTCATTAACCGAAAGAATTTCAGTTTCACCACAGTATAACATGATGAAGTACTTTTCTAATCTTATCATTAAATCATCTGCCACTTCTTTTAGTGGATTAGAAAGTGATCTAAAAGCAGATGTGGTCTAAAGACATTGCTGCCACGCCTTCCAGGTTACGTTTTGCCTTTGGAATAGAATGCAGAAACGGTGTCACAGCCTGTTAAAGCATGGTATCCTCTGATAGCTTATGCTCTTTCTACAACCAGATCCTGTGCCAGGTCATGTGCAGGTATGTAGCTGTGGTGTTTGCCCGTACCGAAAGATATCCAAAGCTCTTGGAGACCTAACTGCTTAAGGGCGAAGAAGTAGGATATGGCGATTATAACGACGTCGGAATCGACGGTGTGTATAACAATTGTTGTTGTTCCATTGATAGCCTCCTCGGAATTTACATTAGGCCCTGCTATCAGCGTCTCCGTTGGTTTGGATGATTTGATTGTAGGACCGATGTCGGTCACTATATGCACTCCAATGCTCTCTTGAAGCGCGTAGCACCCGATAAGTTTGAAAAGCTGTTCCTTATTCTGAACATTCTTCAAGAAGTTAGACCAATTGCTCGGTAACTTGTGGTCTTCATGTACTTAACGACGAACTCCTTGACCCTTGTTGTCAAGAACCTGTTTCTTTAGAGACATATCGGAGTAGAGATCCCAGGCAATGTCAACTCTCCTCGCCTCCTTGTCCCTGTATTTTTCACGATGCTTTCACGGAACTCCTTGCGGCAGTACTGCCCAAATGTCTTGGAGCTAAGTGGAGGATGACTGTGAACGAGGGCAGCTATATATCAAATATATTTCTGTTGCAAGATTCGGGGGGAGTGTTATTCTCAATTTTCTTTTTCAAAACCATGACGATATCAGACTTGTGGCACGTTCGCGTACTTTCCATAGACGATAAAGATGGTGAACAAGTCTGATTTTCGTAAGCAAAGAAGACATCTAGATCCAAGTGCCTATTCTGACATGAAATTAATAGTCTCGAGAATAGACTTATGTCCCACTTGAGAACCTAGACGGTTTCAAGTTGTTTTGAATTTTTTGGCTTCTTGAGAGTAGCAAAAATTCTGGTTTTCACTTTTTTTATTGGTTCAAATAAAGTAAATGTCTTTTTAACCAGCCTTTCTTCAACGAATTTCCTGTACAAATCCTTGCCATTTTTCTCCAGATGGGTTAATGTGCTAACAGCTTCGTTGTCTACAATTGTTCTTGTATCTATTACAATTAAATCAGTTGTTTGTTCTTGAAAAAGATTGCCAAACTCTTCAAAACTTGCTTAGACTGCATGAACTTGTCGCAGAAATGTTTTCTGGAACGCAGGATATTGTTCGTGATGAAGCTCTTGAGAAGATTTATTAACCTTGATAAACTCTTCCAGGAGCTGCATGACAGATGCATGACAGCTACATGAACAGATAACCAACGAGCGTAATTTGGGTGTCAAATAAGAAAAACCAGGGCACTGAACTACTAACATGAAATCGGACAGGCAGGTCGCGCCCCCGCCCCCGCCCGGCACGAGCTTTGAGCGACCGAGAGTGAAATTTTGACAATTTCAGTACGTCAATCGATTCACGCGGCATTTTTTTTGGGTACATACTGTCAGATAAGTATATGTAAAGTATATATTTCTAAAAACTAGACAGTATGAGCTCGGTAGCACTATTTTTTTTTAACTACAAAATCGATCTATTTTCGAAGTTAAATACTGTTGAAGAAAAAAAATCTTTCTTACAAATTTACTTTTTTACCAAAATTATTGACTTTTTGTATAAAAGTGTCTCTAAATAACATAAGAAACAGATTCCCCGTACTCTTTTTATCCGAAAACGATACCAAACACGCCATAGTATGTGTAACTGGATCAGTTATAATTTTTTATTCGAAGCGCGGCGGGTGCAAACTCCCCCCCCCCTCCCTCTCACCTGGATCAAAAATCCGGGTGGCTCCCCTTCTTAAATCCATCCTTTGAACCTACAGATCAAACCTGCCAAAGGAAATCTTTTGTTCACGAAACGCCGTATATTGCGTTTTTATGTCGTGTAGAACTGCGACTACACGGTGGCATAGTGGTTAGATCGCCTGATCTTACATTGTAAGGTCCCGGGTTCGATTCCCGGTTGGGTCACCATTTTCCGTTGGGATCTAACTAACGGAATTGCATTTTCAATTCTGTCGATGGAATGCAATAACAAGACACACACTTACAGACATGTTACACGCATGCACATGCATATAACACGTTATAGTAGGGTTGGTTGTAAGAGATTGTCATATGACAATAAACCCGCTCATTGTGACATTTTCACAATAAAGAGTATAAACAAACAAACATATATTCACTTATAGATATACACATACACATATACGCAAAATATATCTCAGACAACGTAAATTACATACAAGTAAATTAAATTAACTTATGTCTAATTTATACGAGTATACATTCGGTAATATATTATTGGTGCAAAATAGCGAATTTCATAATCAATATGTGGCATCCATTTTTTGCTGGTTTACCGCAACCAAGCATTTTAGTCCACGCTGAATGCTTCACCAGTAACAAATCTTCAAACTTCGAAATCTTGTTTCCAAATATCTTGAAACGCAATCTAAGAAAAATGGCTGCGCGTGCATTATGCTGGTTTCATGGAGTACAATCATATCGAGCATTAAAATGCCATGACTGATATACGAGGTTTGATGAAAAAGAAACGACAGCAGTCTAAATAAATAAATCTGTGTTGGTGTAAATAAATTTGTGTAAAACATCTAAGTGATCGAGATATGGTGAGAAGGTAAAATTCTCCGAGAGAAATATTAACATGTCCAAGAGCGATGATGATATGCGCAGCAGACCATAATAAGGAATTCTTCATTAGGAAACGTTGCCATAAGAAGAAGAAAAGGTCTAAGAGGAAAACACCCGTCTCGACTCGAGTGATTTCAAACGGATGTGCGTCACAGCTCGACCAGTTAATCAGTTGTGCGGTGTCGACTACAATGGATGAAACACTCACCCCAGGCTGGTATAACCATTTGTGATCGTACTTTCAGCCGTGGGATGAGTATATACATATACTTTGGGATGGCACAAACCTACCGTCCAGCAAAGCGACGAGCCCGCCAGAGTCCAACGCCTTATGGCGAGGCACTAGAAAGGTAACACAACGGGGCTACCAGTTTTGGTAGGATATCTCCGTCTTGAATTAACTTTCAGGATACCTCCCTCCTCCCGACTGGTTACGGGACTGAAGTCCCTCACGCGGCCTCTGCCTGCCGTAATTCAGCGGTTATTCAGTTTGAATCTATCGCGGACCAAAGGCATCTTTGCCCGGCTCTGAATTCAGAATTAGGTAGCCTAATGGTCATTTCAAGAGTGGTTGACGACAGGTCAACATCCACCCCCGCTGCTTAGGAGACAGAATCTTTCCATAGCCTCCAGACTCCTTCAGCAATTGGTCAGAGTCAACAACCGATTGGCGTCTCCGAACGGTGTGCAAACCGTCCAATAGCGCCGGGAGGCAATTCCCCAGGAGAAACCGATCCACCAGCCGTGATGCCTGAGAAGAGAGTCTTACCCAGGGAAGCCTTCCCCGCGAGTAGGCTACCGAATAGGAGTTGAATCGTGAGTTGGGCCGATCCGAGAACAAAATGGATCTTATGGCCCAAGCTGTACGAAACCATTCGCTGCCCCTATATAATGTGGTAAGAAGTTAAAATACTCTAAGAGAGAAATATCTACATTTCAAAGAGTGATCAAGATTTCCGCAGCAGACCAGGATAAGGAAACCTTTATTAGGAGACGTTGCCATAAGAAGAAGAAAAGGTCTAAGAGGGAAACACCCTTTTCGAGTGGTTTTATTCGGATGTGCGTCACAGCTCGACAAGTTAATCAGCTCGAGTACTTCTTTTGTACGATTAATCAGCATTATTAATGGAGGCAGTTTAAGAAAGTGTCCGTCCGATTGTGTGGGAGGAAGACCGGACAGGCGCGTGTCCGTGACAGGTCCGCTGTATATGTGGATTTGTACACGTAAGAGCTTAGGCCGCAGTACAACAGATGTTGCCAGGGGGGCTGTGGAGGTGCGGGCCGGGTGGGCTGCGTCTACGTGCGGACAGGCAGCTAGCCACACTTCAATTTGGCCTAAATCCGGGCGAATTATAAGGCTGCCCGAGTACGCAAATCCGCAATACAACCGGTACGTGACCGCCTGTAATTCGTCGTCAATCTTGACGTAATGCGACGCGGTTTACGCTAACCACGGTTACAGACCTGGCCTGAATTTACGGAAATTACACGAGCTTAGATAAATAAAATCGGTTGTGTCACCTCAAGACTTTCCCGGCAAGTAGTCAAGGACTGATTTAATCTGAATATGAATTTTATAAAGAAAATCGATGAGTGCCCTCTCTCGGCCGGCGAACGAAACCGGCTGGGTTCCATTGCGACGCTTCAGGTGGCGTGTTTCATTTCTGGGCTAAGCGCAGGTTTGGGCCAAGTGCAAACAGATGGCGTTAAAATTTGATTTTAAAAAATGGCGGACTTTAAATATTACTAGTGTAGCTTGTATAAGAGACATTCAAACCAAAATGTCACATTGTGGTATCGGTTTAAAAAGGCATCTACGAGTATGTACCAATTTTCAAGTAGCTAAATCCAATATTTCGAGTGTGATATACGACTATTTCACCCCCTGGTGGGCCGATTCCAAACACACTTTTCAAATCTTGCCACGACCAAATGATGTCTGCATACCGATTGTCAGCTCTATTGGATTAAGCGTTTGGGCGCTATCTTGGAGGAATACACACAAAGACACGTACACACACACACACACACACACATGAAGACTTCAATGTAGAAGTAGGCTTAATCATCTCAGGGGCGCTTAAAATGGATATTTTCGTTTTCATCTGGATTTTTAGCGCGTTCACAATACTTTCCCTTTTTGTCAGTTGATCGGCCGGGAAAGTAAAATCTCTAGGTTTATTTTTTTTTTAAAATAGACTTCTGCTATTTTAATTTCTTGTTGGCAACATTTGATGAAATAAAAAATGTATAATATATTGTATGAAGATTTTTGTAATGCACCTAAATGTACATAAATAGAGAGAAAATATCTCTACCAGCTGTTATGATCATTTTCCACATCACAGAATCCACTGCATTTTGATTTCTCTTTTGCTTGCTTTCTATTCTCAAATATGCGTAAACTAGTGCACATATAACACATATGAGAGTTTATGAAGTTACTTTCCTTTACGTATAAGCTTTTTTTTCTGTATCTGTGTTTTTGCTTGTGAGTTAGTTAACGCGTAATCACGAATTAAAAATATCTCAAAACCCTTGCTTTCGGACGTTTACAAACGGAAATAACCCCCAATCTTTGTAAGCCATAGATTTTTTCTGTATCTGTGTTTTTGCTTGTGAGTTAGTTTTCGAGTAATCACGAATTAAAAATATCGCAAAGCCCTTGCTTTCGGACGTTTAAGTGGAATAACCCCCAATCTTTATATATCATCGAATTCTTACCCCAACAGAATTTAATTTCATACATTCCAACCGCCTCCTAGCAACGACTAATGGCATAGAAACGCACTGAATATATTGGCGCCTATCGATAAATCTGTGTTAGATATAAATCACACTACAGGGGTGATGGAATCCAACAGGTTGCTGTGCGGCGACACGTGACACACGTGCCTAGATATCGGGCCGCCTCTAATGGGAATTTCTTGGATATCGGCAACGAATAACTCGGTAACTTTGTGTATATCAAATATCTCCAACAGACACATATATCAATGTTTTGGGTTTCTATATCTCATTCTGTAACGACCTCTAGCTTAAATGGCTTAAACGATTGACTTTGAAACATAACAAATTTGAAACATAGACTTCGAAGGGGTGATAAAAGCGGTATGATTCATAAAATGTTCAATAATGTGGCTCCGGGCTAAGGACAACCCGTGAAATTTGAAACATAGACTCTTGCGGGGTCAAATACGCGGTTTGTAGCTCGGTTCTTGTGTATGCCTTCAATTTATCAACCATTGGCTATGGCGAAAGTGTGTATGGCTCGTGCCTATAAGAAAGCTACGCGAAGAATCCCGGAGTACCCAAGATGCTTGTGCGCGTTTCCGCTTTACCTTTTTATCTCGTCATCACGTTTCAACCTTTCTTGGCAGCTTCATATAGCGAAGGCAACTTCATATAGCTCAACACACGTTCTAAAAGTGGTCGCAGATTTTCGCTGGTGGATCGGTTTCTCTTGGGGGACTACCTCCCTGCGCTACTGGGCGGTTTGCGCACCGTCCAGCGACGCCAATCGGTTGTGCAATCTGGCTAATTTCCGTTGGGTTACCATTTTCCGTTGGGATAAAATTAACGGAATTGCATTTCATTTCTGTCGATCGAATGCAATAACAAGACACACACTTACACACATGTTACACGCACACATACATATACACATTTCATAGTAGGGCTGGTTGGAAGAGTTAAAACAAACAAACTAATTGCTGAAGAAGTCTGGAGACTATTAAAATATACTGTCTAATAAGCAGCGGGGATGGATGTTGACCTGTCGTCAAACACTCTTAAAATGACAAAATGGCTACCTAATCCTAAATTCAGAGCCGGGCAAAAGATGCCATTGGTCCGCGATAGATTTAAACTGAATCACCGCTGAATGTAGGGCAGGTAGAGGTCGCGCAAGCGACTTCGGACTCGTATCCAGTCGGGAGGTTGGTTTCGTGCAGCTTGGGCCATAACATCCACTTTGTTCTTCGGACCGGTCGAACTTACGATTCAACTACTATTCAGAAACCTCCTCGTGTGGAAGGCTACCCCGGGTAAGACTCTCGTCTCTCAGGCCTCACGGCTAACGGATTTGTTTCTCTTGAGGGATTGCCTCCCGGCGCTACTGTACGGTTTGCGAACCGTTCGGCGACGCCAATCGGTTGTACACTCTGACTAATTGGTGAAGGAGTCTGGAGACTACGTAAATATACTTTCTCAGAGGCAGTGACCTATCGTCAACCACCCTTGAAATGACCATTAGGCTACCTGAGTTCAGGGCCGAGCAAAAGATGCCTTTGGTCCGCGATAGATTTAAACTGAATCACCGCTGAACATACTGCAGGTAGAGATCGCGCAAGTGACTTCGGACCCGTGACCAGTCGGGAGGTTGGAGGTATTCTGATGGTTAATTCCAGACAGAGATATTCCTACGAAATTGTTGGACAGGGGGCGAGGCTGCCCGCTGGGTACCTTTCTCGGTGCCTTGCCGTAAGGCGTCGGCATCTGTAGGGCATGTTGGTTTAGCTAGACGGTAGATTTATATTGTCACGGGAGATAGAACGATCACTAGGTATCGTTAAAACTTCCTGAGGTGACGGGATTGCCTATTAAAGTTGACAACCCTAGTTATCATATTGAGCAATCTAATACCTTATATAATCTATATTCTATTTGTCGTATGAAGTTTCTCCTCTACTCTGGTATTCGGCGCCCTTTTCAAAAACACATGTGTATTTTATGATACGATAAGCGCCGAAGTAGCAGCGATCTCCGTTTTAAGTACTTCCGTTCGTTGGGAGTGAGTTCACAATCAAGCAGCGGAAGGAAGTGCACGTGGAGGTGGCGCCGCGCGCCACCAAAGCGAGGACCTTTGAAATAACAACCGCCATAGTTTCTGTCTCGTGCCCGCCTCAACCCTCGCAAAGTTGCTGCACTCGTTTACTTTACAATTTAGCTGTAAAGTGGAGTGGATCAAAATATTTTTTACTGGATGGAGCATGCATTAATAACGGACGTTAAATTTTACGGGAATTCCATTGAGAATGAAGTCAGCGTAACCTAAAAAAATCATTTTAATTTTTCACCTCACTAATTGTCCATTGACCAACTTTCTGCTGCATTAGATATTATAATAGAAATCCGAAAAATATGCAATCGATGAAACAGCCAGCATTCACGGGTACTTTAAATAATGGCTTAAAGATAAATGTTAATATAGTGTAAATGAATTTTTAACCGACAATGGAAATCTAATATGAACATGCCTTCGCTATTCATTATATTAAATATTCAAAATAGGATAGAATAGAAGAAGATTCCCGATAAACCTAGGACTTTACATGACTTTCAGTTGTAATTATGATTACGGGTAAGAACGTGTGGAACAGGTATAGGATGTAAAACCATAAGAAAGAATTTTTAAAGTATCATAGTTGTCGAGCTTTCAAAGTAACATATTGTCGTATTGAATTAGCAATTTATATACAAAAATATTGGTAATACCAATACTTGAAGTAATTATTCCACGGAATAAAAAGAGTGTAACATAGCGTAAACAATTTTTTTTATGGCGCAAATTGGCGACAACTGACTAAGATTATGATGTGATAGATATGATGTGAAGATATATGATAAGTTATGATTTTTGATCGTAGTAAACTCCATAAAGGGACTTGCAAATTATAATTTTTATAATAAGAAAGAAGTAATGCAATGGAACAGCGAGAATGTTATTCCGACTAAAATATAATATTTATAATTCTGCTTGAGTCGAGTCAGTAATGTATTGAATGAAGTAAGTAACTTATTGACTGAAGACTATGATCATAGACAATAACTCAGGAGATAAAGTGCTAAGAGTATATTGAACATCGTTTTACCAATATAAAAAAAATCTGATCAGTAAGGATCTGAGGAGATTAGTAAGATATATGGTATTTTTTGGGTTTTATTATGACATCTACATATCGCACCTCCGATCAAATACAGTTACAACTTGAAAAAATCCAATTATGGTGTTTATTTATAAAAATTATCGTCATTTCTTAATTTTGCACTCCCAAAAAGAGTCGTAACTGTTACTTCACTAGTGCCATCGACGAATTAGTGAACTAAAAGTTTTACTCTTTTTGGGACAGTTAAATGAGAAATGGATAATTTTTATAACGAAAGACCATAACTGGAATTTTTCAAGTTATTACTGTATTTGATCGGAATTTCGATGTATTATAAGGGACTCTGGTGTAAGAGATGTATTCTAAACTAGAAAGGTCCAAGAAGAAATAGATTTTCCTGGGTAAAAAATGAGACAATGCTTTGAAAAAACCGAATTCCTTATTACAAACATAGAAGATAAGAAGAGGTCCGACCAGGAAACCAAAAAGTCGATGACAAGTCATATATGCAAGTCCATTTAATCTGCATCTGCAGGATCGAATCATGTAATCTCATCAACACTTGTGGGCGTTCGGATGTACCGTGTCGGGTCGGGACGCTATTCGAGTCGTGACACATTGGCTACGTTTCGCGAAACGAATAGCACTCGAGACGATAAGTTGTCGTTATGTAAACGAGACAGTTTAACTTGTCGCAGGCAGACACACACGGTCCGTCCCGAGCCAGACAATTTGTCGGCGCAGGGCTATCAACTTTTACGGCGACACTATATGGAAATTGGCCATCCCAATTAGAGATGCCTGCGAGTGCAAAGCGGTTTTATGTCGCGCTCGTGCATATGATTCACAAATCATTGCGTCCAATTCCCTGTATAACTAAGCACTTTGTTGCAGGGAAAACTGTCCTAAACTTATGGGACATTGTCAAAGCCGTTTCGCAACATTAAGTTGTTTATGGATATATTTATTGTTAGAAGCATGTTTACAAAACATACATTATTATTTACATTGAATTGATTGTCTGTTCACTAAGAGATTGACAAGAATGAAAAAAACCACCTGTTGGCTAAAAAAGGAGTGAGTGCCATCAATGATAATCCAGAACCATTCTGTGGCGCGACGTGCCACAGCAACCCAAAAGCTAAAAGAATAGGAGAGGTAACAGACTCACCGAATGTAGGAATATACCAGGACAAAAGATCGCGAAAGAGAAAAAAACTTTAAACGCATGATACTCCCCAGTCTTCGGTGCCGTACGGGACTATCGCATTAGGAGAAGATGAGTTATATGTGATGATGTCCAATTTGTGAGGTTATAAGGTCCGGAAGACTCAGGTAGTTAGGCCAGGTGGAAAGGATGCAAAAAGAACAGTCGTTGAAATCCTTCTTTCGAAAAAATCGAAAGAAAACCTAAAGTGGGAGAACCAAACCTGCATCATTCACATTGAATGATGCCTTTTCTACTATTAGTTCCAGAACTGGAAAAACAAAACTCATATTATGATAGAATTGAATAAGATTCTCGTCAAAGCCAAGACTGACAATGAGATTTAGCGTTAATTACTAATGACGAAGACAGTTTGGAACAGATATTGAAACACAAAATTGAAATATTGTTATACTCAAATTAATATGTTGAGATATAATGCGATATATTAACCCCGTATTTAATATCATTCTTGGGCTATTTTAAACAGTTATGTCGTCAATCCTTCAGTTATGTCGTTAAGACTCCAATACATCAAACAAACAAGATATTCATTGAATGATTATGATAGAAAAAATCAACCAAATACAAGATAAGAAAATAATTGATACACAAAATGAATCAACAGACTCGCATACATAAAGTGTCCATTTTTGTCAAACTTAAATACTTTCATCATCATCATTAGCGCTATAGCCATAGCTCATCTTGACATCGTTAGGAATCTTCTTCTATTCCACCTTATACATTCAATTTTTTGGATGTCCTGTTGTTAAGTGCATTTAGGTCTCTAACCGTAGAATCAAGTCATCGCAGTTTTAAAGGTTTGCCTTTACGACGCCGCTCATCCAGTTTTTATAAAAAGAATGGTTTTCAACGGGTGTTCATTTTCCATCCTTTCCATTAGCACTAACTGAGCTGAGCCTTCCGATTTTCTGGAATCTAACAACATGCACATACAGGTCATATTAAGGGTTTGTTTGCTTATCCACACATCATCCTCCTACACGGCACTGAATATACTGTATTGTATGTTCCTTTGAACACAAACTACTCCACAGGATCTTCAGATGTCTTTACATCTAGTGAATTTTTATCTGCTTTAGTGAAAGTCCATGTTTCTGGAGCGTAAGTTAATGCTGTCTTGTGGAGGGTTGTCTCGTCCTTCGACCCCTATATAGCAGACCAGATTTCATTTGACACCAACCTTCAAGATTGAAATATTTCTAGAGAAATATTGATATAATCGACATCCTTGTTCCTTCTCCCTCGCGTTGCAATATGTGTGTCTGCATATCGCGTCCGCCGCCCTTCTTGCCAATAGCAACAGAATGAAGCCAATACATTCAGTAAATACGCCGGATATTCAATAAGGAGATATTCTGTGTGACATGCCAATGAATTGCAGCTGTACGCGGTACATATCATGGCAGCAGAGCTGCGTAGACAGTACAGTAGTATATACAGATATGTATAATCTGCATTGCACTACATGGTGTAAAATGGAAAGTACATGGGGTTACTCTTATTTTCCTTTAGGCTAGACAATTAACGATAGAAACATTTTAGATACTTTTTTTTCTCTCGATGCTTTTGCTACCGTTTTACGATACAATGGTAGGAGATTGATTGACATTTACTTACACAGTGGGTAAGTAGTAGGTACATAAGTATGCTACAATGACCAATAAAAGAGGATTGAAGAGATTGGGCCTAGAAGAGGATGGATATTTTTACAATCACCACATACACAATAAAATACCATGTCAAAAAAGGTATATTTTTTTGAAAATAAATTAACAAAGACTGGTTTTTTGGGAGGTCATTATTGAGTTATATAATATATCGAAAGAGTAAAAAAGTAGGTAATACGGTAAAATCGCTGAATAGTTGCTCTGCATATAATAGTTCTCTTTATTTCGTTCCAATGTTAAATTCGGAGTTTATTTTCAGGTATAATATTATTTTTTAAGTAAATATTTATTGTGAGATGTAATTATGTGAATCTTAGATTTATGATACCTATTTTGATTTGCGTGATTCAGTATTGGCTGTGTTTTTAAAATACTTTGTTTTAAATTTTCAATTACAAGACATATCATTTCATCAAAATCGATGGCTCCTTTCAGAATTCCTATCGCCAGTAGAATAAATAGTAAATATTATGACGAAATGAACATTTTGACACTGCATCCATATGGAAGCTCTCATACATTTTTCTCATCTTCATTTTATGTTGCAAAGGTTACATACATTATGATCCTGTACCTACTATCGGAACTATAAAGACCTGCACGTGGAACTTCCAAAAATCACATTTTAAATGGGGATATTAATTTAGGGCTTTTCATTTAAAATAAAATAAATTAAAATTTGTTTGACATACTGCATATTGCTATATATGTTTCACATACATGTTGCACATACTTATTACATACTACTGTTTGATATATTTTATGTTATTATATTACTCCATGAGTTTGATTATTCTATTCTATAACAACATTAAATAATGAAAATGATCCTTCCCTTAGGATGGTCTAGTTAGCGTAGGATTTGTAATTCGTAAAATGGAAGTAATACATTGCAAAACAAAGATATAAGGAAAGGAATAAAGTTTTACTTTGACATGACACATCCTTGCCAGTTGTTCGTGGGCGGCACGAAAAAAGTGACAAGCATGCCTAAGAAAGAGTGTCATTGTTTAAGGCGACTACCTCTCTCAAACAGTGAAAAACGGACATTTTGCAATCAAATTTACGTGACTCCCGCGAACATTTAAATAATAATAAAAATATGAGTCTTGTAGGATTTTTTTCAATATTTTGTTCTACGATGTCGAATTTTAATGTTTTGATTTTTTTCTTAATAAAAATAAATAAAATCTGAAGTCATCTCTTTTTTGTAAATAGCATTTTTCTTGGAATCTATAAGGGTTAGCAACTTGAAACTATCTTGGTAATGAGTACGAAGTAAATGTTCAAAATGTAACATTGCTTTATTTTTAATTATTTTACTTTTTCTATTACAATCTTCCAAAAAACCAAAAAAATATTTTTTTGTCAATCGCCATTTTAGTAGAATGGTAAGCTGCACAAGCAAAAATAGTCCTTCCGTGTATCGCGCCCCGCTCGACATTCCCTTGGCAAGTCCAGTCCGTGCGAGGCCGCACACCTCGCCGGTATTGCTTTAGGAGCTACGTCGCTTTTTTTTACAATCTAACGCGATCTATTTCAAGATATTATTTTGCAAAAAGGTGCTAACTTGGAATCGATCACAAAACATGGGGAAGAAATATTCATTAGCATCCAATAATGCATTAAAATTTATATTTGGGCTGACAGAATCAAAACGATAAGTTTCAATGTAGCAAATTTTATAATGTCAATCGATCGACGCGGCGCATCTAGTCAGGCGACAGCAGAGTGGCGACAGGCGGCAGGGCTTCTCAAGTAGCAACCCAGCATGAAAATTCCAGCGATGTCTTTTAATTTAGTGGTATAAAACCCGTTTTTTTTATATTTTTAGCACAAAGAGGGCTCGAATGGTTGACCGTACATAAATTAACTGCAACGATATACATTAAAATGCCACGGTAATTAAATTTCTTTAGGATTTCTATTACCTTTACCTGCGTGTTTATTCTATATTTTTTATAGCAAATGCATAAAATGTAGGGCCTTGATCTATACATTAATGCAGTATAGGTGCTTACATTTTTTAGCACGCCGAGTCCTTTCTGAAACACTCCAATGTATGTTTAGCGTTTTTCATGGTATCGGTGTTATGATTTTCAATATTTTTTCGATTTTTCCCAAACTGACGATATTGTTTTGCAGTTACGTGACTAACTGTGGCAGATATTGTTTTTTTTAATTAGTTACACAGTTATTCATGTAACTGCAAAAAAAATACGTTAATGGCCAAACAAATAGGAGGTTGATGTGCTCTGCTTCCCTATAATATATATCAAGAATAAATTTTACAAGGCGACAGTAGCGAATGGTTAAAATTACGTAGAAGTAGGTATATTAACAGCTTCTATCTTTGGCAAAGTGGTTAAAAATTGGAACATACAAGTTGTAGCGGCTTTGAAAAATCAATGCTATATCCCAAGACCTTGTCCCATGTACCATCGATATGTCATGGTAAAGAACATGAAAAATAGCATTGTCAAAATTGAGTATTCAAGAGTGAATTTATATTCAACCATGCGGGTTATTTATTGATGCAAACATACCCTTCTTAAGGCGACTACCTCTCTCAATTTAATAATGTCACGGAATTAAGGTATTTCATATACATACCCAGTACGACTGATCAAAGAAATCCACTTTTCTCGCCTTTGCAGGTTATGTGCAAGCTTAGAAAAACTGTAAAATTTTACATTTTTCGTGTTGTAATAGGTGTTACTACACCCAACAACACAACATATAGTGCCCCCGTGACGTTTTGGCATGGTGTCCTCCTTGCTAGAGCCGCTCATATTTTAGTAACGATAAACAAAACAAACCAATTCTCCATACAAAACCACAGGCTACGCGAGAACTGTCACTCAGATTGTTTAGCATTGTACGCGTGAGGGCGCTGATATGTATATGTATGTATGTATTTGCATGCCAATTTGACTATATTACCGTTATTTGTGAGTGTCTTCTTGTGAGTGTCTTATTTGTGAGAATCTTATCTCTTTAACCATTTATGCAGTAAAAGTAAAATTATATGCAGTAAAAGGGAAAAGTCTTTTGTATTAAATACTTGAGACGTTAAATTTACGTATTTTGATAATAATTCATAATTGTTGACAATATGACCAATAAACATGACCTAACGATTTCAATTATTTTATATTTCATTTAATATAAAATACTACTTTTTGTGACTTAAATATAAAAGTTAGACATATGCTGTCGCTGACTTTTTTGTAGGCATTATCAAGCTCTACACCTTTTTTCTAGAACTTAATCATATATCTCTCATCGTTAAGGCAGCGTTAGTTAGAAAAGTTTTCGTTCGACCGTTTTTTCCGACTTACTTTGGAAATCCTACTACCACGAAAAAGTCGGAATTATTGCAGTATAGGTACCTTTCTCAGAAATCGAAAAAACAAAGAAATACTACTAGGTTAGATCATTGTAATGCTAAATGTGAAAGAAAAAAGCTTCGGACGCGTAAATTTTCGAAACCAAATTTACATACAAAAAAAAATAAAAAAAAATTTACCTCAGTTTTTAAGGTTGTTTTAAAAATAACCTAACCTAACCTAACCTACCGCCAAATAGGTGTTTCTAGAGGTCCTGATTCTAGACCTGTTTCCATTTTCACGATATGACAATTAATAAAAAAGTTAGGTCCATTTTTATGCAATTTCAAACTTGACACTGCTCTCCTGGGCAATTCGGTTTATGGCGCTTATACCCTATTACCTTTTAACCTTCGATATGTTAATAAATTACAAAACTTGCCTAAATATTCTTATTCTGATAATATGACCAATAAACATGACCTATCGATTTAAATTATTTTTTTTAATGTGAAAAACTACTTTTTGTGAATTAAATATAAAAGTTAGACATAGGTATGCTGTCGCTGACTTTTTTGTAGGCATTATCAAGCTCTACAACATTTTTCTAGAACTTAATCATATATCTCTCATCGTTAAGGCAGCGTTAGTTAGAAACCTTTTCGTTCGACCGTTTTTTCCGACTTATTTTGGAAATCCGACTACCACGAAAAAGTCTTTACATTTTCGGATTAATATACAGCCTATGACACTCACAAATAACGTGGCTTTCTAATGGTAAAAGAATTTTCAAAATCGGTTCAGTAAATCCAGAGATTACTTCCTACAACGTCACAAACTTTACCTCTTTATAATATTAGTATAGATAAACATGACCTAACGATTTAAATTATTTTTATAATTTGAAAAACTACTTTTTGTGACTTAAATATAAAAGTTACACATATGCTGTCGCTGACTTTTTTGTAGGCATTATCAAGCTCTACAAGTTTTTTCTAAAACTTAATCATATATCTCTCATCGTTAAGGCAGCGTTAGTTAGAAACGTTTTCGTTCGACCGTTTTTTCCGAATTACTTTGGAAATCCGACTACCACAAAAAAGTCTTTACATTTTTCGGATTAATATATAGCCTATGACACTCACAAATAACGTGGCTTTCTATTGGTAAAAGAATTTTCAAAATCGGTTCAGTAGATCCAGAGATTACTTCCTACAACGTCACAAACTTTACCTCTTTATAATATTAGTATAGATAGACGACACGGTCGCGGTTACATGTCGAATTATCTCTTTAACTATATATGCAGTAAAAGGAAAAAGTGTTTTGTTTTAAACACTTAAGACGATAAATTTACCTATTTTGATAATAATTCATAATTGTTGATAATATGACCAATAAACATGACCTAACGATTTAAATTATTTTTTTAATTTGAAAAACTACTTTTTGTGACTAAAATATAAAAGTTACACATATGCTGTCGCTGACTTTTTTGTAGGCATTATCAAGCTCTACAACTTTTTTCTACAACTTAATCATATATCTCTCATCGTTAAGGCAGCGTTAGTTAGAAACGTTTTCGTTCGACCGTTTTTTCCGACTTACTTTGGAAATCCTACTACGACGAAAAAGTCTTTACATTTTACGGAATAATATATAGCCTATGACACTCACAAATAACGTGGCTTTCTATTGGTAAAAGAATTTTCAAAATCGGGTCAGTAAATCCAGAGATTACTTCCTACAACGTCACAAACTTTACCTCTTTATAATATTAGTATAGATTACTGCTGCCACGGCGGCGCTGACCGCGTTCTTTAGTTGCAAGCGCATGTCCCGATGGTGACGTCACATGTCGCATACGCGCTGTGTGCGACGACAGCGCTAATTTTACGCGGTGGTCGCGCGCAATCAAGTAGTTATAACCGTGTACTCATAGAGGGCGCTAAAAAATATCCCTACCGTAATCGTACCCCGCTTCATTCCCGCTTTACCTCACCCCTCGCCTGTCTCAAGCGAAAGTTGAATTTGATTTAGCCAATAGCGTCACCTTAACTTCGGAATGCTCCCGCCTGCCTTCCATAAAAAAGGCCCATTCCACGACCATAATGGGGCCAAAAGTGCCACCAGTGCCTCGTATACTACATCCCTAATGTGCTGTAAAAATATTCATTATAAATTTATTAGTAATAATGTGGCATTGTGTTGTGGTCACCCGCTGAGAGCGGACGCGCGCGACCCGGCCGGCTGTCAAATATTTCATGAATTTTAAAAATTCAAATTGTCGACGGCGACGAAACTCTAGATGCTGTGAGAAAAAGTAGAAAACAAAAATAAACGTTCTGTTCTCGGTCGAGACACGAGATAATAGTAGTTTCATGATACGATTTTAATGAGTCGACTCCGAGATACTAGCGTCGATTTCCGACATGGGTGGTATAGTGACATGTCCTAAATGACATTAGTTCACAGCCAAATTCGACGATAAAGTCGATTGACGTGCCAAAATCTGCGGTTCATCGTTTGTGAAGCTCTCTAACGTAATTTGTATACTGCATATAGCTGAAGTGTGTCTCACAACTTGAGTTTCAATGTATCCAAATGTGCGGTAATGACATTCAGCAACTGGGGGTGTCCAACACAATGGCCGAACCCGTCACCCCGGGGAGTTTTAACGGCATTAGGTCGTTCTATCTCCCATGGAGTGAAGGTGAAAGACTTCAGAGAAAAAAAGACAGTCCACTGTCTAGCTCCACCGACAACCCCCGTGAGAGTCCAATGTCTTACCGCGAGGCACTAAGGAAGTGAATTCAGCGGACCGACCTCACCCCCTCACTACCAGATTAGGCAGGATTTCTCCGTCATTCCAGCCTGATCACAGATTCGAAGTCGCTTGAGCGCTCCTTGCCTGATGTTAGCGGTGATTCAGTTTGATTTTTCGCAGATCGTGGCGCCCTTTGTCCGCCAATTACACCGGGGATCGGGTAGCCAACGGATCGTTTTAAAGGTTCCTAACATCAGATTAAATAGCACATCCGCTGTTTATGAAACGCACGTCTCCCCCCCCCCCCCCCCACGGTTGTTCGCTGGCTAGCAAACTGGCCAGTGAACAAACTGCCCAGTTGCGCCCGAGATATTCCCGAGAATCCGCATATCTGATTTCGGACGCCTCCAACTGAGGGTTACATCCGCAGACAGAAGCTCACAGCGGCCCGGACAGGATGTCTTTCTTCGAGGAGGCTACCGGATGAATGTTGTACCGTGACGTGGGCAGATCAGATAGCACAAAGATGGCCGACGCCACCCAAGCTGCGCGGAACCATAAGGAATGGCATTCAGCAGGTCGGTCACTCTTCACTCACGACTATACCGCTGGATTGATCTCGGAGTGAAATTTGTCTTCGTCACATATCAGGGCTATGTGATGGCTTTGGCTGGCTCGTCGTATGGGCCGCTCGCGTTTGCTGCCATCTGCTACTACACGTTGATGCTGGAGAAAGTGCAAAACTGTTTTCAAATGTTCCTCTTCTCTAAGTAATACCAATACTATCCATACCTACTTATATCTAATCAATTTTGTTGGCGATATGGTTGCGCACGATTCTCTCCGCCTGAGAAGAGATATTTACTCAATCATGCACGTTTATAAGATATTGAGTGGTAGAGTGGATGATCTGTATATATAATGGCCAAAATTTGTTTCTTTGTGCCGAGTAACTATATTCCTACTAGATCGCGTGAGGTCTTGATGGAGTTTCCTCCACACTGTCAGGCGGATAGCAATAGCGACAAGAACCATCCTACACCTGAATGCGCTTTTGTCGTCAGTACCAGATGTAGACTCATTTCATATATCACACAATAGCAATTTCAGGTATCTCTTGGGTCTATTTAAAGTAACACTTTGTTATGTAAATGTAAAAGACAAGATGTCAAAGATGTCAAAGATTTTTGACATTTAATATTAGTACTTAATTTATTAGGATGTAAACAAATAAACCAAAGATATATCTGTGTGTGTATGTATTCCTCCACGATAGCGCCCAAGAACTTACTCCGATTGAGCTGAATTTTGGTATGAAGGTTACTTATTTGGTTACTTATTAGTTCTTAGTATGTTAGTTGTAATTGTAATGTTACTAGTATGTAGGTTGTATAAATTGTTGCATCTAATTTTACATTTAATTCAAAGGTCCTATCCCCCAGTTTAGTTTACTGTATAGGATATTGCTGACTTTAACTTAAAATAATTTAAAGTAATATGAAATTAATACATTTTATATTATTATTACATGTAATATTAGTACTTACATTTATGTAAGTACTAATATGTAAATGTAAATAAACAAACCTCAATTCCTTGGATTTGTCTGTAAGTTGTATAAATTATTGTTTGTATAAATTGTTGTTTAGAATAATTTAAAGGAAACCACAAGCATTTTTACATTTATTTTGAAGGTCCTTTCTTCTAGTTTAGTTTGCTGTCTAGAATATTGTAGGCTACAACTTAAAATATTTTAAATTATTACGACATAGTAAATTGTCATTCAATTTTTCAAATTTCTTTCATAATGTCTCCCGCCTTTGCCTAGATATGGGCAATATCCTCTACGGCACAATGACACAGCGACCGATAAATAAACGTATTCATTGTAATGACGTCATAAATAGATGTAATTTTTCACGTAGGTCACGTCGTTTCTTTTTCTCTTTCCGCCCGGGCCCATTGAGGTGCTTAGGCTGCGTGTGCACAGTGTAACCCATTTATTAATTTCCACGCAACGGATGGTGAGCGCGAGTCCTTTGTCGGGCTGCGATAACTCATCCCGCTGGATAAATCTCAGACGTCACAATAGTGCCTTGAATGCCTATTTACAGGACGAAACCTAACGAGGTCTTGGGCACAATGAGACGAGCATTTAAAGGAGGAGAAGACGAATGATATTTACATTGTAAGGAGGTTGGGAAATTAAATTATCCAAGGGCGCGGTCGTGTTATTGTTGTAAAGAAGGGCGGAACGTTTATGTATGTAAATGTCTGAATGTTTACTAAGGAGATACACGTTTAGAAACAATGTAATTTGATTATAAATGCTGACATTACTGCTGACGACCTGATAATCCGATAATCCTGGAAACTACTGGGAAGCGCAAAATCTGAATAAGATTTTTAACAATATTATTATTGTTAAAAATCTTATATATGTTAAAAATCATGCATATAAAATTCGTGAACAATACAATTACATGGTTCCTTACCTGGCCACAATTATTTTTTAGTTACCTATTAGTAACAGCATAATACAGTTGTTGAATAGCGATTTGAATGCATTTGTGGCGGTGTTTTTCCCTGAATTAGTAACGATTTAATTTAAATTAACATATAAAATTCGTGAACAAAATGTTTACGTGGTTCATTTTCTGGCAATTTTTTTTACTGAAAATCGTGTCGTGATATTTGAGTCTATTTTGTTAACCATTAATTGGAGTAAATATACTGTATCTTCATAAGAATCTGTTCTGAGATCAGTGACCGCCGTAATATAAATACCAGAAATAGAAATAAGATTTCAGTTTCCTACTTCCGATTAAAAAGGGTTTGGACGATATATACATTTCTATAACAGAATTCCACCAGAAATTTTAGAGTTACCTACCAGAAAAACAATTTAAGCAACGTATTAAAGAGCCACAAGTAAAAAAGCAGGTATTACCTAAGATCAATGACCAATTGAGCAATAAAAATGCCTGGTGTTAATACAACGTATCGATGAAAGGATATATGCCATTTTTATAGATACAGTATTGAACAAGCATATCATACAACATTAAATGTTTACCTTAGAAAATGTCCTGGTCTAGTCTAGTAAAATGTCTAGTAATGAATCAATGTGAAAAATATTTTTATGCATAGTACTTACCTAAGTTCTGAAATTGTATAATCACATAGCATATTTGCATTCCTACGATAAGTAAAATAAATAAATACAGATTCTCTTCGCAACATTTATAAAAGTTTACAAAAAATTAAGAATATTTTGATACCTTAGGTGTCTATTTTCCCGTTCTTTTCTTACCGTATTATTTATGTTTCTTGTTTTCAACGGATTTGAAGAAATTGACTGTATCTTGAAAAAAAAAGTATCTAAAAAGTGGCCATCTGGTTTTCTTTGTCGGTTATTTCCAGAGAAATTCATAGAATTCGTTATAAAAAATATATTGTATCATTATTATCCCTGTATCATTATATGAACAAAAGTGAATATGTGAGTGAATATGCCTGAATAATTCAGTGTGTATGTAATATACATTTGTTAATGTTTACAAGTTTTTCATTTATTCAAACGTCAGTTCGCGGAAAAGCAATATCTAAAGTAAAATATTAGCATCCTAGATAAGGGCGTTTTTGCCGTGTTAAGTATGAAATGAGCCAACGGCTATGAGTTTAATTTGTTTCTCCTGCACGATTTATAATAATGTTTATCGAATATCACAGCCCTTATCATGTACATTCTATTGTTCGTAATATATTTTTTAAATGTACCTAATATATGTACATTGTATACAGAATGAGATTTATTTAGCCGGCATCCTTCGAGAGGGTGAATCCATACAAGCAGGTAAGCAACTTTTGAAAAAAAAATTGGAAAAATTAAAAATTTAAGTATCTTCTTGGCTGTTACATAAAAGTTTGACAAGCATTTGAACGCGCTGCGTCATCTAGCGGTAGGTAAAATATCGCTAATATTGTATTTTAGCAAAATTTCACCTACCGCTAGATGGTGCATCGTGCTCAGCGCATTTTATACTATTTTTCAGATTTTTTTTTCATCAAATTTTCAACATGATACAAGTATTTCAAAAAATATGTATTTTTATTTTCCCACATTTTTTTTATTAAAACTTGCTTACTAGCTCGTACTGATTCACCCCTTTCAAGGATGACGGTTAATTAAAACTCACCCTGATATTTTATTGATTTCGTTGAAAAACTCACACATGAAAATCTTGTAGTTCCTTTACCGACTATTTTGTTTAACTACTTGAAACATAATTGTACATTGTGATATTTTGTTAAATTGAAATTCGTTAAAGTAAATTTCATTAACATGACGCTACATAATTAGCAAAATATTTTATTAAATAAAAATAAAGTAGGATAGTAACTAAATAAAAGTTTCGTTTAATTAATGTATATTTTTGTTTTAATGAAGTCGTTATCTACAAATTCATAGAAAACACTAAATGCCCAGGAATTGTGTCACGATTCGATAACACCACATAAGTAGATGCAATCAGATTGACTTCATTGCAATCCGAAATGTTATGCATATTCAGGATTGCAATGAATCCGAATATGTACATGCAATCTAATATTATTAATCATCCTCTGCTCAATATTGCATTTGGCGTATATCTTTTCATTCAATAAACCATAACCAAAGCACGCGCTGTGCAATGTGCATGCTGTCTGTGCAAATAACGATGCACATCGATGCAGAATGCATCATGCTATGCTAATTGCGGCCAGAATGCGGCGGTGGAGACAAGATTGTTGCCATCTGCGGTAGTACCATAGCCCGCTATTATTGTAGATACAAGCCGTGGGGAAATTGTATACTGTGCGTAGCAGCGTTGCGGTGGTCGCGAATAGCCCCATTTTGTAGATATTTAAAAGTTTCGTTAGACGGTTAAATAAATAATAACAAATTGAGCTTGAAGCGTACGAGGAAAGATGCGTCATTATAAAAGCTTACATATCTTACATGCGTGACGCATTTCTGTTGATATGGGCACGTCAACTCTAACATTAACCCCGCTTATTGTTTCTATCAACTTTAGAGCTTTCACCTACAACGGGCGAACACGTCACTCCAGAGTAGTATAAAAATGAACAATCGTTCATTCAACCTAGAATGAACGTAGATACTTAGGGACACCACAGTCCACTGTCTTGCTACACCAACACGGAAAGGCCCAATGCCTTACCGCCAGGCACTGTGAAGTGAACCAGCGGGCCGACCTCGCGCCCTCACTACCAGATTTGACCAGATTTCTCCGTCCTCCCGTCCGGTTAAGAGACCGAGGCCGCTTGGGCGGCCTCTACCTACAGTAACCAGTAATTCGGTATGAATTAATCGCGGACTGTGACCTCCTATGCCCGTCGACCACTCGGGATCGGGTGGCCAACGAGTCGTTTCAAGAGAGGCTGACATGAGATCAACAACCACCCCTGCTTCTTAGGAAACTGTATACCGTTTCTAGACCCCCCGGTTATTCGCCCGAGTGCACAGTCGATTGGCTGGCGCCGCACGATGCCCAAACCACCCAACTGCGTCCGAAGGACATCACTTGAGAGAAACAGACCCACCTGCCGTGGCCGTGGAAACAAGAGTTTTTACTAGGTTCGAATTTCTACGTGGAGGCTACCGGATGGGGGCTGAATCGTAAGTTGGACTGACCCAAAAGAAACGAGCGAATCTTAGTGGCCTAATTTCCCGAGAACCATTAGCAGTCTGTTTCTGTCAACTACGTATATGAGATAGCCTTGTATATTTCAAGCACTATGGGTTAGTATATAGTTATATGTCATGTCAAATTTTTAAAGTTTCTTCCGTAGGCTACATATTTAATATATACATTTATAATCAAATGGCTTTTTCACTCTTATTCTGCTTAAATTCAGCTTCCGCTTAAATTAAGGAAAAACTTAGTTTTTGAGATTAATGGATGATGGTTAATTTGTGGCAAAGCGGCCACTTAACACGTTGACTGCAGGTTTCAGGATGTTGGTAAGAAAAGCCAGTATTAAAGAAAGTGGTAAAAATCCAATATTGATAAAAGCTCTAATAATAGTATATATTGGTCACGTATACAGAATGTGAGAATTTTGTATTGTGCGAATGAAAATTTGCGAATGTTGGAATTTTATGTCAATTTTAATGGCGATTTTATAATGAATGGTTTTGCGATATATATTTTTTTAGAATCACATTTTAAGGCAAATTAGTTATTTGAGCATTTTACTACAGTTGTAGTAAAATGCTTAAATAACTAATTTGAGCATTAGTGCAACCTGAGCAACCTCTCCACCCTGAACGAGTTAGTCCCAGTTGCGTGAAAGAATCATATGAGCATGAGGTTAAGGTATTTCCATACGTTACCTGTTATTTTTGTAGCCAAATCAATGTTTTATTAAAGAAAGAATTCTTAAATAAATACATTACTGTTTGCAAAGTTGCTGCACGGCTTTCCCTAATATATCGTGTTATGGCCTTGCCCGTACGCAGTACGCAGGCAGGCGGATGTACGCAGGGCTAGGGCGCGTTTGAGTACTGTGTTTATGTCACAGTATGTAAATCGACGGATGGTCACGACTTTCTCACAACAGTTTAACCAGCTCACGTGGCGGACTAGTTGAACTACGCCCTTTACACTATTTGTATAATATCTATTTTCCTTAATCTGTGTTTACACGAGTGTTCTTAGTGTGTACGGATATCGTAGTAAATATGACGTCATAAACAGCCGGAGAGCTTATTGCAGCAACCCATACTTCATTTTATTAATTTGTTTATTTGCAGCAGTAAGAAAAAAAGAAACCATAAATATTTAAATATATAAAAAAAAAAATACTAACCCTTTCACCTACAACTACGTGTGAGGCTCGTGGTCAGGTTTTCGCGCCAAAACTGTTTATCACGTGCCTGGTCGGTGGTACAAAAGTCTAGCCTAAACTGACTATTACGGCCTGACACGCAGTACGTGAACCGGGCCAATGTAAGACAGATTTACTGATTCGTGGAATGACTTGAAAGCTCGGCAGTTTTATTTACCTTTTGGGATAATGCTGTCGCATCTTAAATGGGAGGCAAAGGGGTTAAAAGACTACGTCATAGAAAGACAACAAACGCATCAAATCGGGATATCCTCAGGCGATATAAGCCTGGTTTTCATACCGGTTATAAGAACGGAAACGCCAAGAACCTATTATAGGAATTGTTAGATAATGGTTTAGAGTTTCATATGAATTATTTAATAATTGTCGTATGACATATATGCAGAGAAATCGCGATAAATCGAGCCAAAATGACTGCAAGGATTTTCAGATTCAGATTTTTCAAGTAATATATCTCAGTGTCGATGTCAATAGGTTAATCAATCTTTTAAAATGATTTCAAATTTTTTAAATTTATTGCCTTTCTAAATAAAACCAGCTAAATTTTCAGTAAAAAATCTCGGAAAAAATCAACGGGTTCCACAATTATTTTTTCCGATTTAATGTACAAAATTTGGAAACTCCGAAAGGTTTCTAATTTATTTAGCATTCTTAAATTCTTGACTGTGAGATTAACGAAACAGTTTTCATTTTTTATCTCTATATTACAATCCTAGCAGGAAAAGACTTTTTGAGAATTATTACCGAATTTCGTTCATGGACTTCGTTTTGGCAATCTTTTAAATAATCCCTTCATAATTGAACATAGAATATTCACTTTCTGTAGAATCCTTTAAAGCTCGGTTGAAACAATACTACCTCTATCACTTGCAGGTAATCAGCTCTTTTCCAGTATCCGTCGTCTTTTCTTTTTAAACTTCCTTTTTCTGAGCATAATTTGGTCCTTTTTTTTCCTTTTACCTATTTAGTATTGTTGCATATATGAAAAATACACCTATATCCAGTGACCATGTAAAACGAATGTTACCATTTTTCAGTGTACTATACAGAGTTTGTAACGATTCAGTCGATTTCGACAGCCAGCCAACCGCATGCTTGTGATACATCACGACTACGCGACTGAGGGAATAATCGCTGGTAATTATCATTGATTGTGTAAATCTGGGCTTATAGTTACCATCTGTCGCTCGTTCCCGTTTGGCCCCCGTATACAATACAGGTAAAATCATGTTGCAAAGCATGTTGCATAGCATGCCTATTATACCTGTGTCCTGAACTTACAAAAATTTCAGATTTTTATCAACGTTGCCGGATTTAATATTTGGTCGTAAACGAATAATTTCAAACCGTACATTGACAACATCGCCGACGATTACAGTGGTAGAATATAATTGATATTAAGACATTAATCTCAATGAAGTATCATAATGAATTAATATTAAAAAGCGATCGAATGGCTAGGTTCGTTTATTTACAATTTAAAAAAGTCCACTGAAGTACGCCACAGATTCTCAACATAAGATCCTACGATCAATATAAAACTTCTTTGGGCTTATGATAAGTTTTATCAATTCATCACTCTGTATGCGAATCTTGTATACGTTTATTCCAATCGTGACCATTTATTTTTTTCATCAAAGCGGGACGGACGCCTGCAGAATTTTGTAGAAAAAAAAGTTGTTGGACTTTTACTACTTTTTATTCAAAAATGAAAAACATGATAACTTATAAAATCGAAGACTATCGCGGTTGTTTGACATTATAGATAGGATAGAAACGAATTTACCGCGTGAATTTACCGTGTCTACCCTGGACAACGGCGGCTGCAACGTCACCGAAACTTCGGGTGCTACAAGTTACACATTATAACTTGTCTAATAACAATAAGTAAATATCTAAGCAGTTGTTTTATATTTGTCGGAGTAGCAAATTTGTTTCAAAATATCGGGTATAGTTTTGAAGTAAGAATGGAGCTGATTACAAGTATGTATTAATGTTAGTCTTTGTAATCAAAATGGCTCTCAAAACTGCGACACTTAACTGTGTTTTTTCGCTTGTCCATATTTTATTCATTAGAGGAAAAACTCTTTCGACAGGTGCGTTACTTCCAGGCAGACATAAAACGTACTCAATATTTATACGAAAGTTAGTACAGTTGAGATTGTTATCACGGAAGTGTTTCAACAACTCCACCCAACGGTTTTCAGCAGCAACATTCTCAGAATTCCAGCTTCTGATTTTGTCATTTTTTGGGCTTAAATTTTCTTTTGGTGTGTTTGCGAAAGCGGGACATTTTTGCTCTCGCTGTGGACAGCGGGACAGGCAACCTGAAAGCGGGGCTAGCCCAAAGCGGGACTTATGGTCACGTTATGTATACCGGAAGAAGACTATATCAACAAGTTGCAGGCCTTTTGATTTGTTTATCATTAAAATGAGGATATCAAATGGAATATCATCCCAACTGGCATGTTAAACTGTTATATTATGCGAGTCCAGAAAAAGATTTAATGAAGGAGAGAAAATATATTTAGCTTAAACAAATCCTCCGAGGTCAGCCCTACCTGATGAGTTTTTCGTGTGGTTTAAGTGGCAGTTTTTGAGAATTTTATTATACAGACTAATTTAGTAAATATTCTTCAATGTAACTGTTTGGATACTCAACTGGCCTTGGTATTCATTTATTGTTATATTACATATTCGTGTAAATAACGGTTGTCTGTTTATTAATAATAAATTAAATTATTATCTGGGATGCTACATAATGCAAATGGGCAGCATGACTGCAGTCAGGAAGCGGCTGCGACCGCTAGACCGCACCGCGCCACCGTGGCAGAGCAATTAAGCTATAGCAAGAAATGCAGCTAAAATTCTACTTTAAAACTCTTCTTGCATTATTGAAATATTTGCAATTGTCGTCGCAAAGAACCCCAGGCGCACTGCCGGAAGGGTCTTAATAATAATCGGCGGTTCCGCAAATTCCGCACATACCGCTCTAGCCGAGCGGGTCGTCCCTTTGAGCGATGCGGGTTCGGCAAGTCGGTGGCGTATTTGATCCGGGCGACAGGGTGCCGCGGCGGTGCGTAGCGGCGTCGCGGCGCCCTAGGCGCCCAGAGCAGGCGGTCGAACTAGGGATGTCATATGAACCTTGATATTTTATCGATGTATCGATATATAATTGGCGTTTCATCACTACCATTAGCGTTATAACTATTCCTCCATTTCACGCTATCCTAGGCTTCAGTTTTCCAGTTGTTCGCCAAGTGAATTTAGGTCTTTAACAGCAGAATCAAGCCAACGTGTTTTCCACGAAGAAAATGCGTTTCAACGAATGTGGATATCTATCTTTTATGCTATACACGCATGAGCCTTCCGATTATCAGGCATCTCACAACACCACATCATTGAACAGGTTATACAGTTCTTTGTTTGTCAGTCTTCTTCACACGCCATCAACCTACCCAGCACCTAAGATACTGCAGAGCATTTTGCGTTCAAAGCCATCTACTGCATTTTGATGACACCTTTTGTGACAGTTTATGTTTCTGAGGCGTAAGTTAAGACGCGTCTGCTATGATAGTCTTTCGGGATACCAGGCGGAATTAAAATAATAAAAGTCAGAAAAATTCTACGGTATTACTATTTCAGACTATTAAGATATTTATCAATATTTCAGATATTTCTCAGAAAATATTTCAGATATTTCTCACCCTGCTTTCTTACTTAGTGCTAAACGAGAATGTACTAACAAATATTTACAGGAGTTGAAATCGAATTTGAAAATATACTTAACCCTGCACAGCAAATTCATGGTAAATTTAAAAAAAGTATTATTGAAGTACATTCTTTTATGGTAAAAAAAAAGGATAACATAAATGAAAGATTATAAAAAAACGAACAATGTCAATTTTATTTTTTAAGATGTGATACTTTCTTTTTATGACGTATAAATTTAAGTAAAGTGTATTTTTGCTTGGAAACTCAACTATATTTGTTTTACAAATTATATTATTTTAGAATACATTAATTTTCTGGTCACGATTTAAACTTTAAATCTCCAATATTGGATATTTATGCTAAAGTTGAAATTTAGCGTATTATTTTATATTAATTATTATTAGCACGTAAGTTTTATTTTAATATTACTGTTATGTTTATCTATTTATGCATTTAAAAAAAAACCAAATACAGCAAGTCAAAAGAAATTAAAGAGACTGAAGCGGTTATGATTTCAGGAACCGACATACGCATTCGACCCGCCCAGACAATGGAGAATGAATGGAATGAAAGTATCAGGATATATGATTTCTGATGAATAAACCGTATCATTATATTGTTTCCCGTTCTCCCGACATGGTATACCATTTATGCCAAAAAACTACGACATATCGATAATATCGTTTCGCTGTTGCATCCCTACACCGAACCCTTTTCCTCGCAAATTACGAAGAGCTCGAAGTCCCCGAATAAACTTTGGACCTGGGCGCCCCCCGCCCATTATTGGCCTCGTTAGAGTCGCAGCTGCCGTTCCAGGTACGCGCTTAGCAGAAATGTCGCTTTAATATCGGCACCTGCCGTATCAAAACTTTCAACATATTTTGCCAACCGGTTTTATGAAAATTTCCTCGAGTTTACAGCCCAAAACTTCCCGTGGAAATTTGGAACAATAATTTTATGGCCCGAGAACGTACACGGGTTTCATTTCAACACCTTGCGAGAAGGAACGCTCAAATTACTTGGAGCAGTGTTGACGCCCATTTTGAATAAATGTGACAGAAATACAGAAAATACACTCCGATCATATTTAAAAAAATATTTCGTTGCTCTACAGAGTGCCTTTTTAATTGGTGACATCCTTAAAGTAAGTGTGTCAGTTCGAGCTAATAATCAACTTTGATGGTTTTTTTTTTAAAAAAAAACACAAAAACAAAAATATTTTATGAAAAAAACTTTTTTTTTTAAATATGTGAGACCTTTTACAATCCAACAAACAGACTTTGCAGGGCATGGAGAACACTGAATAACTTCATTCACTAGATATTTTTTTTGGTTGTGTAAATGGGACAAAATATTAAAATATATTACTTTACTATACTAACGATAAAAACTGCCTAGAGTTATTGCGAGGAATAGAACAGAAAAGAATAAATTTAAAATGCTTGAAAAAATACAACATTACATAGTAAAAATTGGTTTAAAAAAACTATTTATACACAACTTGCGATAACACTGCAATGAGAATTACAAGACAAGTAAATATATTTAAAAAATTATTTTATAAACCGGATAGCCGGTACAGAAAGTGAACTATTGTATTTATAATTATTTTTATTACGGTTTTTTTAAAGAAATATTTGTGGTCTTTGCATTTAACCATATACATAGATTCATAAACCACAAATATTTCGTAAAAAATACATCAAATATATTTCCGGAATGTACGCAATCAGACCTTTCGTTTGACACTAAACACGAATTTATCGACATTTGAAGATTTCGACAATTACTTACTTAATATAGTAAAATAAACCTAAGCCACTTGTAATGACATAACGATTCTAACAATACCACATACTTCTAAATCAGTTCAAGCGTTTAGAAGTTATAGTGGAATAAAGAAACGGAAAACATACATAGATGAACCCTGAACACATTACACTCCTTTTTTGTTGGGCAGTCATGTAAAAACTAAGCAATTTGATTGATCGAACGAACGATTCGAAGCGTGATTTTTATACCAATAACAAAAAAAACGTGAGTCCGTTTTTTTGGCGCGGTCAAGATGTCACAAATTGATCGACGATTTGCTTTTAATTTATGGATATATTTCTTTATATGGTAAGCCCGCATCACTGATTAACAGCCGTATTACGAAGCTATCGCTTTACATTCGCTGCTATTTTAAGTGGTTCGGCTACTCGCCGGCAGGTGCGAATCAAAACGAGACATCGTAATATGTATCGAAAATTTTTATTGCGAGGACGATTGAAAAGCGTTAGATTTAGTAATAGGGTTGCTGCAACGAACGCTGCAAGCGGTCTCGCAATTGCAAAATTTCGGTATTACTGAAACTTTCGTTTTGAGTTACCTCTAGCGGCGAGGAGCCGAACCACCTCCAGGGCCGCAGACCTCAATAAAGAAATGTAACATACCTTTATATTATGCTATATTCTAAGGCGGTTATGAAAACTCGTAAAGAATCAATTGAGGCAGAAGATCAATAATATTTGTTTTATCTTATTTACTACAATATAATTATGTACTACGAAAATTCTTTTTGTTTATTTACCATGCATTTGTTGTGCAGGGATAAGCATGTTGTCATCTTCGATTTTAGCTCCTGTAAATATTTGTTAGTACATTCTCGTTTAGAACAAAGATGTTGATAATTTGACAAAATGCCCTGTCGATTACAGGAAACCCTTATGTAAATCTGTAGACTTGGATCTGTAGACCATGTGATCATATCGTTAAACCCCCGGAAGGTATAACGATAATGATCGTTCTTTCAACCGTGGGGTGAACGTAGAGTCTTAGGGTCGAAACAGTCCACCGTCTAGCTACGTCAACATGCCCGTGAGAGTCCCACGCCTAAACGCATGGCCATGGGAAGTGACACCAGCGGTCAGCCTCGCCCCCTCACTACCAGATTTGGCCGGATTTTTCCGTCCCCCGTCTGGCCACGGGTTTGAAGTTGCTTGCGCGGCCTATACCCGATGTTGGCGGTTTTTCAGTTCGAATTTATCGCGAACCGTGGCGTTCTTTGCCCGTATATCACAAGGGATCGGGTGTTACGAGTTGTTTTAAAAGTAGCTTGACTGCAGGTCAGCAACGCTGCTTAGAAATTCAATAATTTCCAGACAGACGGAGTGCACAGTCGATTGGCTGACACTGCACTATGCGAAAACCGCCCAGCAGCACCCGAGGGCCATCCCTCAGAGGATCCGATTCCATGTTCACGATACTGCCGCGACAGAGCCCATTCCATGTTCTACCATCTTCGGGAAGGCTAGAGCCGCCAACTACAACAGGCGAACCCGTCACCTCAGATTCGGTTGACACCGTTTCACCGCTACGTAAGGAAGAGGACTGCGCAAGTGACCTCGAACTCGTAACCAGTCGGGAGACCGGAGTAATCTGGTCGTAAGTGAAAGTAAGGGCGTGAGTATCGGCCCGCTGGGTAACATACCTGGCTATCTCGCGGATAAGGCGTTTGCCTCTTCCGGCATGTGGCGGATCTTCTGCGCTCAGATAACGGGAGACAGAACGATCAATTTTCGTTAAACTTTCTGAGGTGACGGGTACGCCCGTTGCAGTTGACAGAGTTTAACCGTGAGTTGAAGTGATCCAAGAAAGCGACCGGATTTTAGTGACCCAGCTGCACAAGAAACATTGGCTGCCAAATCATGCCTTCTCCTATATTTTTAAAAATGAAATCCCTGTTTACGATGTTGTTGAAAAATCACTAAAAAAGAACAGAACGGAAAAAGCTACAGTGCACGAAGCGGGAGAGTGATATTCTGGAAATTGAGGGGACTTTCCTGAAATTTACGTTCCTCCTACATTCATCTTAAAGCCCTTAATTGGCCCGTGTGCATGCATGAGCCGTTCGCCATTACGGCCGAACGTATCAATTGTCGAAAGCCCCTCACTGGGGGCTAGCCCCGTAGTGTGTAGGTGATTGTGGGGCCGCGGTGGGATGTGGGAACAATCAGAGCAGCTAAGTAAATAGTCGCCCCGGCCGCATTCGCTCCTCGGGGAAATGCCGGTCATTAATCTTTCACTTACGCCGCGCGCTAACGCAATCACAAGCGCTACGCGAAAAGCCAACGGCATCAGTAGGAGTGTGTGCTGGAGCCACGCTCTCGATTATTCACGTTTCAGCGATAGTGGCATTCGCTTCAGTCGAGAAACTGTTGGAATGGAAGAGAAAGATGTAATGGAAGCTATGTGACAGAAGTACATGAGACTAGCATCATCTGTATAGAGTCCACAATACGCAGTAAATTGTAAAAGTATCAACAATATTCAAAAAAGATTCGTTAGACGTCTGGGATTGAAGACTTATGAGGAGAGACAAAATCAAAATGTTTTTATTCACAATAGAATTTGTAAAAAATTGCTTTGTGACGTCAAAATATGAAATACAATTTATGGTTTATATTATAGATAATTTGTCATTTAGCTTACATTTCAAATACTTTATATATACTGGATAGGTACATTATATAATCATGATATAATGTAATATTTAACAACAGAAATATTTCAAAACAACCTAAAATATAGGTACAGTTAGAATTTAAAATAGTCATAAAATTTTAAATAGTCATAATTACCAACAATAGTCAAAAAGAGGAAAAAAAATAAAAAAAAACAATATACCTACATAGTTAACAATTTTCAATAAAATAAGAAAAGAATATTTAATCTCGATATTATAATCATTCCAAGAAAAAAATCAATATCATTTATAAAATCTACTATTTTGTAGTAAGCCTTCTTACATATCTTTAATTTTACTTCTAAACTGAGACTGTGATATTATAACTTGTTCAGTGATCGCAACAGGCGTACTCTAGCGTAAATGGCAGTTTCCCAGCCTTATTGAATAATATTGCCGATTACCCCTATGCCTATTGGGTTAAAGATAGATATATAGATAGGTAGGTAGATAGATCATTATTGCATAACTGTATGTTAGTCACAGATGGTTCGGTACAGAACGGATAAATACAGTATTCAGATAGAGAATTCAGTCAAGAAACGGTAGGAATGGATGTGAAGGATGTGATGGAAGTTATGTGTGAAGAAAATGAGGCTCGCGCAGGTGCTAATCCAACCTTGTGGTCAATTTGGTCAAATATGCTTTACGTATAAGGGTGGTATGGTAAAGCGTATTTAGCGTATTTCTCAGAGCGCTCACACGTTTAAATTAATTGTTATTAATTTAGAGCCTAAATAAAAAATGTGACTAATCGCGACGCTAGAAAACTAACCAGTCAGTATAATTAAATTAAAATAAAACACAGTAACAGCTTATATTGTAGAAATGAACGCGCCTGAAAGTTTTCGAAATCAGTTTACAGCCTGAATGTCCAAGGCAATAATTAACTTTTTTGAGTTTGAATTATAAATTGGTGCCTTATCGAGGGTTTCGCTTAGAAACGTTTTAAAATGATTGCTTATATTTTAAAAAATCATGAAAGAAAACTTCTTTAGATATGGTCGTTCCCAGGTATTATGTCACCTTAAATAGGGAAAGTCCTGTTTTCGATTAAAATTTAGAATTTAAGTTTTTACCGGATTTTTGCGTTCTGAGAACCTGGGAATTCAAAAGTGGTCTCTAAAAAATGTCTGTATGTGAATGTGTGTTTGTGTATCTGTAACCACTGTATCTCAGAAACTACCCGACCAATCGAGACCAAATTACGCAAAAAATAATTGGCAAACGAGAACATCTACAATTAAAAGAGACAGTACTTACATATGTATGCCGGTATTATAATGTGGAAATTCTCATAGAGCCTTACCTGAAACAAGAAAATAATTTCATTAAAATTATGTTATACATTTATCTAAGCAATGTGGCAAAAATATGAGATATGGTTTATATTTTAAACGGAATAAGATTAATTTTATAAATTATCATGGACGTTAAATTAACGAGTAACTCTAATTTGTTTAATTATTTATTATTTTTTTACAACGACAATAACTTACAAATGCTTCGACACAAATATGCTTATACCGTACGACACAATGCAATGGACAATACGTAATATGTAATTAATTGTGTCTCATTCCTTACCCTGCCTAACTAGATTCGTAGAGCTTTAAAGCAGTTGTGGTAAAATAAATATTGTTGGCTAGAGAAATATTCATAAACCTGTACCGTGTCCTTAAACGCAACAGTGCGCGCAGACATTCGTCAGATCTTTAACAATACTAGCGATAAATTATAAAAATAAAAGAGTAAATATTTAATACAACTACTTTTTTATCGGGACATTTATTTTTAAATCCCTATACTCTTTAGGTAGCGAATGGTTTCGTGCAGCTTGGGCCATAGCAACCACTTTGTTCTTCGTACCGGTCGAACGTACGATTCAACTCCTATTCAGAAGCGGAATCCTATTCATCCTCGCGTGGAAGGCTACCCCGGGTAAGACTCTCGCGTCTCAGGCCTCACGGCTGGCGGATCTGTTTCTTATGGGGATTGCCTCCCGGCGCTACTGGACGGTTTGCGCACCGTTCGGCGACGCCAATCGGTTGTACACTATGACTAAATTCTGAAGGAGTCTGGATACTATGGAAATACACTTTCTCCGAAGCAGCGGGGGTGGATATTGACCGTCGTCAACCACCCTTGAAATGACCATTAGGTTACCTGATCCTGAATTCAGTGCCGGGCAAAAGATGCCTTTGGTCCGCGATAGATTCAAACTTAATCGCCGCTGAACATATGGCAGGTAGAGGTCGCGGAAGTGACTTCGGACCCGTGACCAGTCGGTAGGTTGGAGGTATTCTGATGGTGAATTTCATACGGAGATATTCTTCCATAACTGGTAGACAGGGGGCGAGGCTGGCCGCTGGTTACCTCTTTGCCTCGCCGTAAGGCGTTGGTCTCTGACAGACTCATGGCTTTGCTGGTCGGTAGGTTTGTACCGTTCTAAAGTCTTTTACGCTCATCCCACGTCTGAAAGAACGATCACATACCAGCCTGGGGTGACGGGTTCGCCCGATGTGGTCGACTCCACCTAACTATGAACTCCATAATGTAACGGCCCACTTATTATGTAACGAAAATTATCTTACAGTGTGACAAATGTATTCCACTCAAGTGTATTCCATCAAATGGCCATACTGTGTTTGATTGGCGCGCCCAGTTTGCAGTACAGCCTATTCCGTATAATTTGCAGTCAAATCAAATTTGCATAGCTTTATCTACATCAAATTCGATTTGGCCGCTTAGAATGCTCCAATATTATATGGTAATACATTCATGCGATCTCCCTCGATGGAGATACGCGATATATTGCATAATAATGGATATCAAGTAACTACGCAGTTAGAACTTATGTCACTTCGTAGGATTGTATATATCTTTAATTATATATCTATGAGTATGTTTATGGGAAAGGATGAAAGACCAAACAGCATCTTCGAAGCGCGCTGCGTTTGAAATTTATATTTCTCTCACGACGTTTCCCAACCCAATTAGTTGATTCATATTTCCGCATCTGCGTTCTATTATACGGACTTAACAGTGCGTTTTATTGCCCATCTGTGGGTAGTTACCGTTGAAATACCATCCAATGGAGCCCAGTTTCCTTGGTTGGATATTCCTCAGCCAGTCGTTCTCTTTTACACGACTGCCCTACAAAAAAGAATTGTATTGTGTTCAAGGTTCATCTATGTATGTTTTCCGTTTCTTGATTACAATATAACTGCTAAGCGCTCGAACCGATTTAGAAGTACCTAATATTTTTAGAACCGCTATGTCATCCCGAGTGTCATAGGATAACTTAACTGTCAAAATATCAAGTAAATAGTTGTCTAAATGTCCAAATCTCTAAACGTCAATGAATTAACATAAATATACCGTGTTTAGTGTCAAATGAAAGGTCTGGCTGAGTACATTCCGAAATATACGTGTATCTATATGGATAAATACATAAACCACAAATATTTCATAAAAACCGTTTATGCTTAAAGTACGTATTTAAACGTTACTTGTAAATATTAGTACAAGTAGTTCACTTTTGAACCGGCAAACGCGTTTTTTATTCCTTTTATTATATTCAATTGTTGTGATACGTCCGCTATATTATCGTACAGAAAAAATATATAAAAATATATAACATTTATATACATTATATAAACAAATTTATATAAAAAAAACGCTTATATAAATCGCTATATATTTTGTCTGGCATATTTTAAACAGTTATTGTTATTGAGAAATCTAATGAAAAAATTAAATAGATTTACCTACTTTTTGAATAATAACCCAAAGGTAGGGCGGTTAAATAGGAAATTACAGAAATTACAGAAAAATTCCTATCAATGTTCATGGGAATGGATGAAAGATTAAGCAGCATCTTCGAAGCGCGCTGCGCTGGAAATATATTTCCCCCATAGCGTTTCCTAACCCAATTATTGAAATCATTTTCACAATTCTATATAAATACCAAATACTTATACTTATATAAAAGAATTTATATTACAATTTTCAAATATATATTTAAATATTACTCTTATCGTGGAGGAACTTTCGATGCAAAGAAAAAACCATAATTGTATGTATTCAAATATTTTTCATTTTCTTTATTTCACATGATTAGATTTCAATAATAAAGTAATTTAAATACTACTAATTCAACTCGATGGGATTTTAATTAAAGCCTTAGGAAATAGCGATATAAATATATACTGTACAGCTAATTGGCGAGATTGAATCTAGCAAACTACCATCTGTATACAAATTCACCAACGTTCTTCGCACGCATAGCTCAAAAACGTTTATTCGAGAGCATTC
Organism: Micropterix aruncella; assembly: GCA_944548615.1. NCBI lineage: Eukaryota > Metazoa > Arthropoda > Insecta > Lepidoptera > Micropterigidae > Micropterix > Micropterix aruncella. The sequence goes on from OX155956.1 coordinate 27,244,865, forward strand.
GAGAGTGGCCGCAACGACTGATTTGCACAAGTGCAAATTGGGAAAACGTCGATAGTCGGGGAATTAATTATAGTAAAACTCCCGTTTCCATACACGTAGGTTCTGACTGGGGAGGCCATCTCTGGGTTAAACTCGTAGGGGTGAAATTGCTCGGCGAATATTATCTCGGCGTTAATTGTAATGACACTTAAGGAGCACTTATTCTGAACTTCTGATTAACGCCTCGACTTCGCCCAGCGCCAGCGTGAGGATATCGGCTAAGTTCCAGCTATTGTGGTCTAGTTATTGTTTGAACATATCGCACACCTAGATTAAGAGTAGCACAACTCAAAATAATCGAAAATCGAGTTGTTGCGATAATCGGAATCTGCGTCGAAAACTACATTAAGTCCAAAGACACATGTATAAAAATCTCCATTAATAAAATATAGATGTCGCTTTAAGTCAGTCTTTCCGAGTTGCACCACGTAAACCCCCCACCAACAACAGTAACGCATCACCAGTTACGACTTGTCAATCGTAGGGTAAGATGCTGTCAAATACGCACAAAGACTAGATTTTTCGATTTAGTTTTGCATTCGTGATTAACCGCAGTCAACAAGCGTGAATTATTTTAAGTTAATTTGATATTCGTGATTGAACCTGTGTTGTTTCTCAGGCGTTCTTCAAATTATATCCACATATCCCGGTATAGTTTACAAAAGTAAGTAATTTTTATTTTACTAATTATAAATAGTTTAGTGTTGGTTAAATTATTTTATAATATTTGAGTTGGTCGGGTTTGATGGTTAAATTTATTTGCTGGGGTAATTATTCATGGTTAATATTTAATTTAAAGCTATTTACACAAATATTACAAATTACAATAAAGAACGTCAAATAGAAAATCATATATGTAAACCACACAATCCACAGCAAGTATCTTCTAAGGTATGTTCACAGCTTTCTTTTACCGGCGAATGGCATGTTCAGATTTCCGCACAGTACGTCCAAAGTTTCTTAAATGAAGCCCACCCCAATCGCATTTTTATGTCGGGCTCATTGGTGACGTTTAGATTAGCGAGCTGGATTTTCTGGTCCGGCCAGACATATTATCAATAATAGCATTGATTACACATCGTATTAGATTGATCAAAGTCATACTACAATTGGGCAACTAGAATTTTACTTCGAAACGCCACGTGTAGATGGCACTCATAGTTAAATAATTGATCTTTTATTATCATGTCAAATATGGCGAACTTCGTGGCATAACTGAATGGCGGCGTACTGTAGATGGCGCTCTTACAAGCCTATACGGTATAAAATTATAATACAATAATAAACGAATTTTTAAAGCATAGCTCTTATTATGCTAATATTACATATTTAAATAAATATGCCAATTTTTTATTTGATATACAGGTTTCAATACGTAATAATTACGCACTTTAATGTTCAGATAGCATAAATGGCATCTTTCCGAATTATTTCTGTGATGTATAATAAGCCTATAAAGAAATGCTGGGAATGGATGGGTTAAATTATTGGATGTTTTTAAATCAATCGGTCCTTTATAAAAAAAACATTAATTATCAATGTTATTATAGATAGTCAAATAATTTGACCTACCTTAGTTTGGCCGTCAATGCTATCAGCGCCATCTACGATTCGCCGTTTCAGAAGGGTTGTCAATTCTTTCTATGGAGTTGAGCAATGTAATACCATACAAAATCAATGACAATAGGCATTGGAGTCGGAGCGGGATTGTCGTTGTAGGTAATTTTTAGATGTATCCATACTATAACTGTCCCTAATCGAAATTTGATAATCTTATCAAAATGCTTCTCACGGTCTACGACATCTTTGCAACAACTTGTCATTACGCCAACAAATCACGTCTTTGTCGGCCGCATCGCTGCAACGTGGCGTCGTTAAGACCGTTTTATTTTAGTGGAGTAACAAGGTGCTCACCTCTCTATCGTCGCGTCACATCTCCATCTTTCAAAAGACAAAAATGGCCGTCGCTCGTCGTCATACAAAAATAAAACGCGGAAACGTCGCCGGAGCGCAGCTGCCCTCTATCGGACCGCGTCCAAACGACGACAGTTTACGCTAATGACGTTATTTAATGTGGCGTGAAATTAGTAATTTGAATTTTTCTAGAGGTCGTTATTCATATTTTTACGAAGAATAAGCGTCAACTCTGCGTCATATTTTAGTGGTGACGTTTCCTCAGGCTTTTTTTTTATGCAGCGTGTCGGCGGCATGAGAAATAAAATAAACTGTCACATCTTCCCCTACCATATATTAACAGTGAATGCAGCATTGAAGAAGTTTGCTTTAGGAATTTTAAGTGTTTCTCCAATACTAGCATGTTATAATATCTTCAATATACGAGTACATTGAAACAATCTCCGATATAATGCCTGGTCAATACAGTTTCATTTTAACCAGTCATACTCTGCAGAACTACCTAACAAGGAAAAGCCATCTCATCATTTGAAAGCCATCTCATCATGAAATCAAAGACTGGCTTAGAATAACATTACGATTTGTTTACATGACAGAACGACTTTTCGTTGTGTTTGGTCATATACAGATTTATGGAAACAAAAAAGCTTATCTGTTGGCTAAACAAGTAAATATATTATTAAGAGTAAAAACCACGACTAATGTTTCAAAAAGTGAACTATTGTATTTGAATTATTTTTATTTTATAAAACATTTGTGATTTATGTATGTATTCATAGATATATGTATATTTCAGAAATGTACTCAATCAGACGTTCCATTTGAAAATAAACTCGATATATTTACGTTTTAATGTATTGACATTTGAACAGTTAAGACATTTAGACAACTACTTACTTGACATTTGGGCAGTTATGTTATCTTTTGGCGCTCGGTATGACATCACGATTCTAACAATACCACACACTTTTAAATCGTTCAAGCGTTTAGAAGTTATAGATGAGAACATACATATATGAATACATTACACTCCGCTTTTGCCGGGCAGTCGTGTAAAAAGTCTTGCGACCAATGATAGACCCAGAACCAATCTGCGGCGTCTCAAAAACCACAACAACACAAGGGTTTAAAGAACGTGACAGGCAACCGACTCAGCATTGCTGGCAGAATATACCAGGACAAAAAGTTGCAAAAGCTAATAAAAAAGCACTCACATCAGAAACTTCCGATATATTAAAACTAACAGGAACCAGATATAATACGCGCATTTAAAGGACACCTCACAGGTTACTGTAAATATAATAAGCATCTATCGTTGGATGGGATTATCTGTGATAGATCTGTGTATATTTTGCCTTGATGAAACGGAGACATCACCCTACTTGTGAATTAGTGTGGACTGTTAATGCAACCAAGGAGCCGACACTGGGAAAGACAAGTTTTGGACCCAATAGATTAAAGAAATGATTCCTGCAATGTTGAAATACTGGAGCTTGTAGAAATAAAGGACTAGATATCGAACTAAAAGCAAAACCAGGCAAAATAAAAAGGTCGCAGTACACCTCAGCTCAAAAAGATTTAATATAATCTAATACAAGCATGTTGAATAATGTTTGTGAAGCTATTCAATTACTCTGATATATACAATCCAAGACTGTTGAGGTTGTTCGACATTGTAAATAGGATAACAACGAAATTACCGCTCAAAATTTGTAGCACCCGACGTTAAGTTTAGTTAAGTTTAGCCTATGTTCCGCGATGTTAAGTTTAGCATATGTTGGACAAACGAAACGGCCTATAGTCACTCGACTGGTGGAGCTCACAAAAGCTGTTCAAACGTTCATCGAGTAAAATTCGCGATCTGCGAACATATATTGGATAGCGGAAGTAACCACTGGGTGCAGTTTCAAAATACCGTTGTGCTATCCAAAGAACAATTTTACTTTCCTCGCATGATCCGGATAGCACTTGAAATAAGAAGAAGCCCGAACTTCAATAGAGGCAACGGTTACAAACTCTCTTTTACGTGTTTCCCTCTTCTTAAAATGTTCTCAAAATCCATCGCCGAGCGTACGTAAGTACGCGTACGCCGAGCGTACAAGAGTTTTGTGTGGTACACGAAGGATTTTCAAAATTCGAGCGCGTCAAACCCGCCACACCATCACCATTATAATCTACGAAGTAACAGAAGCAGTTTGCCGCCTACCCGCACTGACTGACAGCCATTCAGTATGCCCTGGACAACGGCGGTTGCAACATCGCCGAAACGTTGGATGCTACAAATTTCACGCGACAAACTCGTTTTTATCCCTACTACTATCCCTACTACTTTGATATATTTTGGAATAAGATATTCAGACAGAATCATGATGCGTTATTTCGTCTTGCCTAACGAACTGTCAATTTAACTTACAAGCCGAGAAAAATAAATATCAGGATTGAAGAAAATAAAATAATATCTATACTGATCCGGTATGTGGATGACAACTGCTTGTCACTGTTTGCCTCGATTCAGCATAATACTAAAATCTACTATTTTAGCAAAATAATTCGATAAATGTATGGATGGATGAATTGGATAGATAATTATGTAAAACTGTTTGTTGGTCTCCCTCATTCCCTACCACAGGGCGAACGCGTATATACGATAATAAGGACAAATTGCTCATTCTCGACTACAAAGAGTACGCACTCGACTTTTTATTAGGATGGGAGCGCGGCACATCGTACGGTCGTTAGGGATGCAAATTAAATTCCACCAAAATATGTCGAACACGTAGACGGTAATCACGTGCGCAATGTCAGACGTCCATAAATCCTCATTATGGGCGTGAGTGCGTTCAGAAAAATAAGAAGTGGATGATGAGTGTAAAAGGTCGTAAAAAATAATAAGACGCACGTACAGAGAGGGCTTTCAATTAGTCGACGGGCGTTCCCTTAGAATCGTTAAGAGTTTTGAAGAGTTCCTACCTAAGACAAAATGCCGGTTCTAAGTGATGTTACTGTGATGATCGTACTTTTATTATTTAATCGTAGATATTTTAGCAAATGCTTTGACAGTTCTTTCTTATTTAAGTATCTATTTGGTCTTGTATTTATAATATGTATGGGAGGTTATTGTGGTGTGTAGTGCTGTTCATTTTGAAAATTTAAGTAATGATTATGACTTGCATTTACATAATGACTTTATAATAATGTGGCTTTTATAATTATCTATTATTATTTATCACAATCAATTATTTATCTGTATTTAATTTTAATTGTATGATCCTATTAATTTAGACTATTTAAATTGTTATTATTATTATATATTTACTTTAGATATATTTATATACTTAATATTTTTTATGACTTCCAATTATTTTGAATTTTATGTTTAATTATTTATTACTTTGACACCATTTAATAGTCCATTATAATAATAGTATGATGTTATTGATTTTAATTATGATTTACTATTATTTCAGAGATTATCATTTGGTTGATATTCTACTAATTGCGTTTATTTTAATTTATGTAAGATTTGAGTTTAACAATGTATTATTAATTTTTAAGTTTATTCTATTTGTGTGTGTGTATATGTCTGTGTATGAGTAATTGAATGTAGATAAACTCTCTTAAGTGTATTATTAAAAAAAAAAAACACTTTTTTCTTAGGTATCTTTTCTACTATTTTTTATAAAGAGTATTTTGTTGCCTAAGTATATATAAAAAAATAGAAAAATGCATTTTTTGTTATGCTTTATTACTTCATTACTTATAGAATAACAAAATGTCCACGTTACAATGGGATACTCCCAGTTAGGTGACATTTACCATTACAGATCTGGCAGAGGTATTGTTTCGCCAATAGTTCCTAAACTTGCGAATTTTGAACGATTATAATTATAATTGATATTAAATAAATAAATTTTTAAAAAACTACCACTATATATGTACCTTTAGTTGTCTTTTATAACTTAAAATATGACCATGTTTGATAAATAAGATTGATTGCTTCATGACCAATAAAGTTGTGTCTTGCGGTTTTAAGTTTTATTTTAATCTCTTATTTTAATCACTTATTTATATCTCTATGCTTAATCCGTATATCTATCGATGTGGATGATTCAATGATTCAATAGAATATGTTTTATTTGATATGTCACTATTTTCATGTTGTTGATTTTATGTCACTATTGTGCTAAGCATGTGGATTTGTTGAATGTTGAATGTTGGAGCATGGAGAATGTTGTGGATTTTCAGGAATAATTTGTTTAAGTACCAAATTTATAAAGAATGTCGCTTCTGAGCATATAACTACGAATCTACTGGGTTATATTTTGTCCTTCATTTCTTTCTTGGACCATCGCATCTCCCTAGTGCAGGCTATATTACAAAATAAAGTAATAAATAAGGTTTTTATTTTAAGGCACATAACTTGAATTGAGCACTTGAAGTAAGGAATTTATAATTAGCGGCGAGATAGGTTTGTCGGTGGAGTGGAGAGCATACATGGGCGTTTATCTGTGACGCCGGAGACCCGCTGCGATAATCTGCAGTTGAAAACAAACGCAAATGGGCGGCCATTAGCCGCCGCCACAGATTAGAGTAGCTACAGTATACCAGATGTGACATCGAACGATTAGGAGGGGTAGCTCCCTAAAGAACACATAGTATAATCAAAATAAAAGGTATGATTACAAATTACAAATGTTATAAGAATAGATAGATTAAGGGCTAATGTTTCGTGTGAAAGGTCTTATTAAATAATATTTTATGTCTTATGAGAAATAGGCAGAGAAAATCAAAAGAAACGAGCCAAAATTATCTACTATAAAATACTCTAAAAGGGTTGGAATCTTTCAAAATTTATTAGGTTTTCGTAAAATTTAGCAAACATTTTAGGCAAAAAATAAGAACTCGAATATTAGTAAAAAAAACTAGTAAATTTCGAAAGCGTATACTATCGCGGTTGTTTGATATTATAAATAGGTTTAAAAACGAATTCACACGTGAGCTTTGTAGCATCCGACGTTTCGGTTATGTTGGAACCGCCGTTGTAGTTGTCTACCCTGGACAACGGCGTTTGCAACTTCGCTGAAACGTCGGTTGCTCCAAACTTCACGGGGTAAATTCGTTTTTAAACCCATTTGTAAGTTTCAAAATGTCACGAATTGTCTGCAGAGTGGTAATTGACTCTCTCGACTGACTGACTCGATTAGCGAGATATTTTACATTTTATATTTCTATAGTGAATAATATGATCCGATCCTCACAGGAAAAGCCCTTTTGAGCATTTTTAAAGACTTTCGTCTTATGATTTTAGCTACATAGAACATATAAAATGTATAGCAAAACAATTTGTAACAATGTCAATATCACTCCCGCGAGAAGTGCATTTTGGCTGCTGCAGGGGCTTAGTAACAGTTATAATATAGTTTTTGCCGCTATACGTAGTGTGGCCTATGGAGTAATAATCGTAATTCGACTATAGAAACTACTTGTGCTTTCTTTTTTAAAAGCGGGCTGTCCTTTAATTAACTTAGATGTCCAAGACTTGCTTAGAAATTTGAAGGGAACATAGTATACTGGTTCTTGAAGGTACTATTAAATTTGAAGTTAATATACTGATTCTTGAAGGTAAATAGCTTATTATGTGGCTGACTGTTGGTCTTATATATAATCCTAGTGTTGGTCAGGTTACATATAAAATATGAGGTGTTATATCCAATCTCAAATACCTATGTATACCAATTTTCATGGCGATCGGTTGAACGGTTTATAAGTTGATGTGCTGTATACATGTATGTGTCAATTTTCATGGTTATCGGTCAAACAGTTTCAGAGTCTATTAAGCTCGGACAGTCAGATATATCAACATCCACGTTTATATGTATATATATAATAATAAAATAAAATAAAATAAATATTAATACAGATACTGACCATAAACAGAGTAGTCATAGTCTAATATCGAAATGATCAATGTTTTTAAACTGCTAGCATGTAGATCTCGTCGCTGAGAGTCTATCAAATTCAAATTCAAAATTCTTTATTTATCTATAATATTACATGTATTTTTAAAATTCAAAGGCATCGTAACTAGGCCTCGCCTGTACTAAGGTAGGCTTAATATAAAAAATGTATAGTGGTTTTCGTATCTAGCTGTAATACATCTTTGTATATTATTATGTTACATTTGAGAAGTTAGAAATAGAATAAGACAGCGTAATAATATTAAATTTAGGTATATACATATAAATATATACATAAATATATAAATAAATATATACTTTATAGATAAATATAAAATAATACTATATATATATATATATATATATATATATATATATATATATATATATATATATATATATATATATATATATATATATATATATATATATATATATATATATATATATATATATATATATATATATATATATATATATATACATATATCTCACAAATCGTGCACTATTTTAATATATATGTTATTAATGTCTCCGTTTCTTGTCGACCCATAGTCAAAAGTGACTTAGTTAGGTTTTTCTTTACACCGTGACTATTCCTAGATTTCAGTCCTGCAGGAAAAACACTATTTATTTTGTTGAACAGTCGAGGAGCAATGTAAGAAAATTGTTATTGTGCAAAACTTGTTCTCTTTTTTTGGATTAAGTGCTGTCTGGTTGTTGTTACTCGTGTTCCTTTATGGTGTGTTGAATATAGATGATAATTGTCATGATTATAGTAGTAGAGTAGGACTACCTTAACGTATATTTGAAGAACGCCAAGGGCTTTAGATTCATTGTACAAGCTCTCAGAAGAATACCGGAAGGGTTTTTTGTGTATTACTCTTAATAGCGACTTTTGGGCTTTAATTAGAGGATCAAGTGCTTGCAGCGAGGCTCCACCCCAAGCTATGATTCCGTATGCTAATAAGTTATGGGCCAATGCGAAATATATCGTTCGTACTAAATCTTTGGATACGGCATTTCTTATTAACTTGAATATATGTACAAGTTTTCTCAATTTTGTTGCAGTGCACCTGATATGGTCTTCCCACTTCAGTGTATAGTCCAGAGTTAATCCTAGGTACTTTATTGTATCTACTCTTTCCACCTCCGCACACGTACAAGGCTTGCCGTCAACGACAGTGTTGCATGTGTGGATTTTTAGTTTGCGCTGGGTTTGTTTGTCGTAAGTTTTCTTCATTTGAAAGGTCATATATTTAGTTTTAGAGTCATTAAGAGTCAGTAGATTATAATTTAGCTATACTTTGATTATAGATAGTCCGTTTTCAGTATAATTGTACACATCGTCCCAGGATTTGCCTCTGAATACAATAACCGTGTCGTCTGCAAAGGAGATAGCTTCTCCTCCCTCAAAGGTCATGTTAGTAAGGTCATTAATGTAGATGAGGAATAAGATTGACCCTAATATACTACCTTGCGGTACACCGTACCTAACATGTGCTTCCGAGCTGACCGTCTCACCAACTTTTGTTGTTTGTATTCTCTCCGAAAGGTAATTTTGGAACCATTTTAATGGTAAGCCACGCACTCCGATATTTCGGAGTTTACTCAATAGTATACGATGTGAGACGGTGTCAAAGGCCTTGGCCAGATCCAAGAATACCGCAATGCATTTTTCTCCACTATCTAAGGCATTAACAATGAAAGTAGTTAGGGATAGGAATGCATCCTGAGCACCTCATCCGGATCTGAAACCAAATTGCCTCGCCGCTAGTAACTTTTTGGTTTCCAAAAAACTAACCAAACGTTTCTTTGCAATTGTTTCAATTATTTTTGAGATAGAATTTAAAATGCTGATTGGTCGATAACAACTGACGTCCTCTCTATCCCCACCCTTGTAGATGGGACATATGACAGACTTTTTAAGGTGATTTGGAAATACACCAGTGCTTATGCTAAGGTTAGTTATATGTGCTAAAGGGGATGCTAGGTGGACCATGTTTTGCTTTAAAATTTTCACGGAGATTTGAACAGTACCTGTTGTGTTCTTATCTTTTATGTCACTTAAAACCCTGCATATTTCGCCAACATCTATGGGGGAAAAGAACAGTGATTCGGAATTGCAACTTCTTGTATCTTTTAATTTTGCTAAATCAGTTTCAGTGGTTTGCAGAGTCCGGATCGTTTTTTCTGCTAGTAGAGATCCGACATTTGCATACTGGTTATTTACATAGTCAGCAATTCATTGGCTGTTCGAAGAGGTGTTTTCCACTATTGTGCCATTTATTTTCAGGTCAGTAATATTTTTATAGTCACGCTTTTATCTGTATGTCAATTCATTTATTATTTTCCAGGTATCTTTGGGATTAGCTGATGCGTCGTCAAGTTTTTGCTTATAATAATTATCCTTCCTTATACTAATTATATTGTTACATAAGTTTCTGTATCCGATAAATTTTGATTTAGCAATGGAATCGTGGGGATTAAGACGAAATTGGTTATGGAGTTTATCTCTTGTTTTGATACTTTTTAGGATTCCATCTGTAACCCACGGTTTGAGATGTCGTTTCCTATGTGTCACGCGTTTAAGTTGAGTGTTTGTTTAAATGATGACATTAGTGTCAGTTTGGTTTAATAATATCGCCCAGTCTACTCGTTCAATATCTTTTGTTATCATAGGAAAGTCTAAAAATTTCATTTGATTCTGGCGTATTCCGTGTTTTGCATGTTTGTGTTTTTTTAGCATTAGTATAGTCGAGAAATGATCGGTGATATCCATATCACATACAATACCTACAGCCTCAAGTCTTTACAAATATGTGATCCAAACAAGCCTTTCCTCTTGTAGGCTTATTAATACCAGATGTAAAACCACACTCGCTCAGCAAACAGAGGTAATGTGTATAGTTTTGCATGTTTTTTATATTTAAAATGTCAATGTTTAAGTCTCCGAGCAGAATTTGGTCCTTACCCTTGTCCATCTCGAGGATATCCGATAGCGAATTAGTGAAACTGGTGGTGTTTTGTGTGTAAGGAGACCTATATATTGCGGTTATTACTAGTGTACTTTCCACAGTTACTTTTAAACAATTTGCTTCCGATATTGTAACCTCTTCTACGGTGGCGTTAAGAGTACTTTTAATGAATAGGATTACCCCGTCATTTTGCTTGTAATTATTTCTTGAAAAGTACGTATCATAGTTATCAAGATATTGCATGGGAGGTGTATCTTTTATCCAACACTCGGTTAGTGCGATTACATCAAAATCAGCATCCATATAGGTTAGAGCAACAATTAGTTTGTAAAAATTTTTATTGGCACTTCTTATGTTGAGATGTAAAATTTTAAATCCAATATGTGTTCTTAGTATATCTTTACAATCGCTGGTATTTAATATTGAGGTGGACTCATGTCTTTCTAAATTGTCTAGATTACTCGCGCCTGCAGAGAAAGACTTCATAGGTGCCCAGGGCGTATAAGAAAGTGACCAAAGGTAGACCAGTACTTGGGAGACAGAAATAGATTATGAGAGATAAGACATGCTTTGTTATTCGTATATATAAGATATATTTTATTGTAGAACTTAGAAGGAAAATATAAACCTTTAACGAAATTGGACATATTTAATTGTATGTGTTGTATATGACGGTTTTTTATAGCAATAATATATAGTGTTGCTGTTATACATTTAAATAAAATACATATATGATTTTTTGAGAATAGACAATATGGGAGATTTGTTGCGAGTGAGCGTTTACAAATTTTTTAATTGATGAAATTATTAGTTTTTTTTATAATAATATTTTTTTATTATGAAGTAATAATATAATATTATAATATAACATATAAATATATGGAGTATAGTGTAGAGTGTATCAAAGATGTGATCGATAATACTATTTATATAAAGTTTTGCTAAATCTGAGTTCCGTAAACTGTTTCTGGAAAATAATAAATATAATAATAGTTGTCTATGTTCTGTATAAGGTCCCGAGACGATCAATACCAACTCTTAGGGACGTACCACAGAAATAGTTCTATCAAAACATCTTTTTCGGGATAATATTGCGTGCATATCACTGCGTCGGACGTTGGAAAAGCGAAGTGCAGTCCGTTTACGTTGTGATTTACGTGTCTAAACCGGACCTTAAGGCTAAGAGTATGCTGAGACGCAGGTGACGCAGCGTTTACAGATTTTGCAAAGCAGGACAGTTAAAGCAGACGCAGCTAAATGACACATTTACATTCATTCGCATCATAGCTAGTACAAGGGATATACAGTTTTCGGGTTTGGCGAGAAAAATGAGTTAGAGCCTGATTATGAAATTAATGAATTATTGCTTCTTTACAGTATGCCAAAGCATAGAAAAACTATTTAAAAGGTAATTATTTGAAAAAGAAAACGCTCTACTTACGGATCATTCGTAACATCCCCCGAGAGAGTTATCTGACAAATAATTTAAGAATCTAATTAAATTTTATCCCATTTTTCAGCAAAATTATAAAATCTAGCTAAAATCACGTTTCTACGTGAAAGCATCGCTCAGAAATCTTTGCCGGCACTACAACGAGGCGCAGAGCAGGATAGACACATGTCTGCGTTTTAAGTGTCTGCGCCACAGATTACGCAGCTCTCAGCATGTTCATGCATTACAAAATCTGCTCTGACCTGCACTGTGTGGAACTGCGTGACCTGCGTCTCATCATACGCTTAGTCTAATCTGTGGCGAGGCGCAGGCGCACTAACGCAGCAGAGAGATGCCGCGCATCTCGTACGTGGGTGGGTGGCGCGGCGCGTTGAAGGCGCGCGAAATTTACGACCAAGTCACCGGCCCAACGATCGCTATCGTAATTAGAGGACGTAAACTTGCTCCGACGCCGCCATTTAAGTTAATCCCAAAAAGAGAAAGAAAAGCAATAATAACCGTCAACAGTGGTAATGATGCCGCTAAGCTATGTCAGCGCAGGTAGGTAATGTTGCTGCGAAGTGCATATTACCCGTTTCGACATCAGCAGTAACGACAGCTTTAAACATTTTATTTCGTATTCGGCTGGCTTTCCAAACAGGACTTTGTTTCTATGCGAAGAGGCTTCAGAGAATGCCATATATCAGGTGTGGCAATAAATAATTCCTAATTTTTCCTTGAAGAAAATAAATCACGTATAAATTAGGACTAAGGTAAAAAATGGTTTATTCAAAGTATGCGCCATTGCTTGTTACAATTTTTTTTCCATCTCATTAGCAATTTGTGGAAAAACTTTGAGAAACTTAGAAAAACCGTACATCTTTTGAGGTGGTTCAATCACCAGGCTATTTTTTGACTTTTTAATTATCTCCATAATTTTTGAAGTGTTTCATAGAGAGTGCGTGAGACATCGATGTCAAGGTTACGGCGCCTTTTGTCTAGAATATCATAGGGTAGTCCAGGCAAGAGCACTTTTAAACATCATCCCTATGAGGTACCATGCAGACCTAGGGGATTGCTCCACAGACCTCTGCTGCAATTGCACAGGTGTAACAACAGTCTCCAGGCTCACCACTGATGCAGATCTTGGTTTTACCTTTCTTTGGGGCTACAGCAAGGAGTTCGTTCGTTCGTTACCGTATCCAGGCCAGGTTAGGACGCGTCTCTCAAAAAATATGCGGCCTACATGGGCTTGTGGTTCGCCTCTTGCAGGTCCTTATGTTGACAATTGCGGGCAGGATCGGAGGAGGTCTTTATCCTGCAGCGTTCCACAGTTGCCTATTGGGTTCGCTGTGGGTCGCCAGCGAACGAGATTGGCTCTGTTTCTTGTCACATCCACCCTCAGTCTGTTCAGACTACGCCAGGTAGTATAGGGGATATATCTCTTCCTTTACTTTCTCGCCAAGTGAAGCCCTTCATTGAGTGATGCGGTTCTATGATTGAATGCCTTGTAGCAGTTATGTTCGACTCATGGAGTTGACACCGGATGATGTGAAACGTAACTAGTCCTCGGTTTCTTTTTAGGATCCCGCCACTCATAATAACAGAACCCTAAATAGTGTCTATTTACGATGTTAGCCCCACGTGGCGGGTTTCTTTCGCGTCGCGGGCCGGAGACGTCGCAGTCGCGTCGTCGTTGCCGTAATACCACCGGCGCGGTCTCAAACGAGGTGCTGACTAATGAAATTTGTTCTTTCAGCGAGGCGCGCGGGCCGCGCGGCTGCCTCCGAAGACTCTGGAGCCTTTGCCGCAGCGCCTGGCGAGGCTTTGCCTCGTCTTACGAGGCGTAAAATTACGTTTCTCTTCAGGCCGAATGAGAAGGGAGAGAACACGCTGGGCGGCCGTAGAGGGTAAGCAAAGGGGGGAGAAAGCAATGCCACACCCTGTACCGCTCTTTGCTGTACTTTGTTCTTCGCTCCCTGGTACTTTCTATTCAACTCTACTTATTATCTTTATTTTTATGTTAAAAAAAATACGCGCCAGCACTACTGAACGAAGACTAGCTAAGAATGTTTAGGTATGTCTTCTTCTACTTATACTACCAGAAAACTTACTTACTTTTTTCTTAATATTTCTGATTTATAATTCTTTATTTATAAAAAATAGGAATCACTTATCACAGTTACCCACTAAGGCTAGGGCATTTGAATGGGTAACACAATATTTTTTATATATTCTACCTATATTATAGGAAGAATATAAGCTTGATTTACATTAACTATATGTTCCTTATACATAATTGTGCTAACGCTAATTTAGCCTAATATAATTTTTACGTCTGTCCGTTATTATACTATCATAATCTCCAGCAGGTAAGCCTTAGGCTTGGCTGGGTTTTATACAAAGCTGTATTTTAAAAAATGGTTATTAAATTAAAAAAAATAAAAAAATATTATATATTGTTTCAAATAGCTTGCCTGGCTAAATCATTATTTAGGTTAGTGGTAAGGGTTTCAACATTTTCTTAACTGAATATTTGTTGGTCGAATTGTCTAATTTTACTAATTTTACTGAAAAGTGATAAATATTCTATCACTTGTTCTATCAAGTGCTCTATCGCCGTTCCATACTTCTTAAATCGTTTGAAACAGTTCTTGGTCTAATACAATATGACGATATCGTTCACAACTGTAACACTTTGAAGTCATATAGGCACAGTGAAGTTACGATTTTCAAATGCGACTGTCACTTGCTAACCTAATTTCGTAATCAAATTTCCCAAAAACTATGATAGTCACATACTTAGTTTTATTTATTTGTCATTTTTATAAACTATTATATCCATCAAATAGGATCCAGAACCTTAGGATTTAACCCCTCAAATGAATGGCGATTAGCTCGGGTTGCCTACGGCAAAATGTATATAAATTTATATTTACATTTACATTTACATTTACATAGAGCGGGGTTTACTATAGAGCTATAGCATTACTATAGAGCGGATTACTATAAAGCGGCGCACATTTACATTTATATTTATATTTATATAAATTTATGTACATTTTGTATACATTTTGCCAAGGCATCCCTTAAGGGACGCCTCACATTTGAGGGGTTAAGATTGACAAGCAAAACAGTCTCATAATATGAAATATATTATCATACATCTTAAATGCACAATGTACATATATTCCCTTTCCTAAACAGGGAAGCAAGAGACAGAAAACCGGAATACTGAAATTTACGAGTGAATCAATATAATTGGGATTCGTTTCTTTTAAAGTTACTTTTGCTATAAATTCATCCGTTTATGAAACCACTGCATGCACTGGTTTCTCTACATATTTCTTGGTTAGTGCAACATTATTAGTCTCTCCAAATTAAGATTATATATTTATTTAGGATTTAAGGATGGAGTATTAAAAATAAGCTAAGCCATAGTCGCATAATATAAAGAATGTTATTTATGCACATATATCATAAATGTACGGTGTGCATGTAACGATGTTCTACTGTTGTTTGGAATCGGTTGAAAATGGCATTGCGCCGGAGATCAATTATTGGTATATTTAAGGATCAATAAAATAATATTGTATTAAACAAAAATGTTTCAAACCCAAAGATTTCAGTTTTTTTTTAGAATTATTACTTGTTTTATATTATTATTATCGTTGTTTTTTAATTGTTTATATTTTTCATAGTTTTAATTTGAATTCTTGATTTTTTAAAATCTGATTATTTTATTTCAATTTTATTAAATAGTAATGTCCTGTACCAATAATGGGTAGACCAACAATATTTTTATTATTACTTTTTACATTCATCATCTATGTATGTTTTCCGTTTCTTTATTCCCCTATAACACCTAAACCCTTGAACCGATTTAGAAATGTGTGATATGGTTAGAATCGTTATTTTATCCTGAGTGCCATAGGAACCCTAAAATTTTAAGTGAGTAGTTGTCTAAATGTGTTAGTATCTAGTTAGTATCTAGTGTTAGTATTTAAAGTAGTCTATTAGTCAGTACTACTGAAACGTCAGTACTACTCAAAAACATAGGCCATATATTTCGTATGCCCAGATACAGGCTGTTCGGTCTAGTTGGGCATTCGTCTAGAATGATCGTATGGGGTGTGTTCATTTCCTTATTGCTTATATAAATAGTTAAATTATATCTGTACGATCACACTGTTAACTCTCTACCAAGTTGTAACAAATAAATAAATAAATAAAAAAAAGAAATGTCCAAATGTCAATAAATTAACTTAAATATATCGTGTTTACCGTCAAATCAAAGGTCTCATTGAGTACATTCCGGAAATATACATGTATGTATATGGATAGATACATAAGCCATAAGTATTTCATTAAAAAACGGCAATAAAAATAATTAAAACTACAATAGTTCACGTTTTGTAACCGCAGTGGTGTTTTTTATTCTTCTTAATATATTTACTTCTTCTCTTTTCGATACATAAACAATTATTTGGGTTTCGAAATTTCGATCGTAATGCCAACACCACTTCGTTATATTTTTGTAATAATCGTAGAAATATAACCGAAGCATAAAATAGCCGCTCCGCTATTAGCATATCTTCAAAAACTGCTATTGCATTATCATAAATATTCAGATTATGCAACGGCTGCTATCGCTCGCGCTTGCTGCCGCGCTACGCCAGTTGATGTCATAATTCCCGCCACCTATTTTTGTGATTCTATCAGTTTTGTAGTGCTTGAAACGGCGCTGACCCGATTCTGATCCGCAATAAATCAATCATGCAACTACATTCAATCTTATATATTAGGTTCTTAGCTATGAAGTTTCCGTTCTATAAAGGAAATTTAGGGCCAAAAACTTTGTACGAAAAAAATATATTTTATTCATAGAAATATATATTTTTATGTTGATATCGCTGTTTTTGTGCTTTAATTCTTTAATTCGATTACACTCAAAATTTATTATATCTAGTATCATGCACATTCTATGTATAATTGTATAGGTACTCGGACTATTTGAATGCATTTTGATGACAGGAACCAATGAATGCTTTGAAGGCGTTTTTCCCCGACTTTTCGAAGTAAATTTTTTCCCTTGTAACAAGTTATCTAAATTCTGATACAAATGATTGAAGCAAGGCCTGGCAAGAAAGGCCTGGCAAGACCCGCAGGTCTTCAGTCGCAACTACTGCACTTTGCGACTGTTTGCAGTGAAGTCTGTGGTTATGCGTTGTCGTGCAGAAGCAGTGGCGAAGAGCGATTGACCAGGCTCGGTTATTTAATCACGAGCTGGTCCATCAATGTTTGCAGTTCGTAACAGTACACATTTACAGTAACTGTATAGCCAAACCGTAAGAAGCTGTTATAAAAAACACCGGTACAGGATCACACAATTGAAAATAATGCATGCATATTTTAAATTTTGCTATGGTTGCACAAACGAAAATATCCAAGCAAAATAAAAACCCCGGAAAGACAAATGAACAGTTAATTTTTAAAATCATGAAATCATGGCATGAAATCAATGAATATCGCGGCTGTTTGACATTATAAATAGGTTTAAAAACGAACTAACCGCGTGAATTTTGTAGCACCCGATGTATCGGCGATGTTACGACCGCCGTT
The DNA here is from genome assembly GCA_944548615.1 of Micropterix aruncella. Taxonomy (NCBI): domain Eukaryota; kingdom Metazoa; phylum Arthropoda; class Insecta; order Lepidoptera; family Micropterigidae; genus Micropterix; species Micropterix aruncella. The sequence continues at coordinate 27,262,807 of OX155956.1, forward strand.
GTCCAGTCTATCCTAGACAACCGCGGTTGCAACATCGTCGAAACATCGGGTGCTAAAAAAATCACGCAGAGAAATTGTTTTTAAACCTATTTGCAATAACATGGCTTTGAATTAAAAGAAAACTAATTTAAAATTCCCACTTAAACCCAAGTTATCCAAGTTCAAAGTGGCCAGCGTGAAAATGGCAATTTAATAGAAAAGGAACTGATATTTCGAATGATCCATAGGTTTCATAGAGCAATGAGGAATATATTATAATATCTCCTGCATTCACCACCGATCCCAATTACAGTCCATTATGGTCGAATGCTCCAGATCCGCCCGACCCTATCATTTCTTTTATACGCTCACTTCCGGATGCCGTGTCTCTTCGAGCGAATATCACCCTTTTCGCCCCGTATGCTAAATGCTTATACCGTCTGAAATCGCGTGCTCGTTATTAACGGTGGCTGCCCCCCGGGAGATAACTTTCTTAATGATATCCGAACGCTGGCAATTAATCTGTACAAAACCGATCCGGCCTCGCTCCCGATAGCATCTCAAGGCATCTCGCCGTGTAATTGCAAACATAATGTCGAACTTCATAAGATGTGACTGTGCCTCGATGCGCCTGCCGGGAGGCACGCGGGCACCGGCCATGTAAATGCGAGCGAAACGTGACTTAATTTGCAATCGCGTGATGCCGTTTAATGTGGGCTTTAGTATTTTTCATCGCTATATATACTTACGAGCCGCAGTCAAATCCATGTCATACGCCCCATGAAGTCAAAATGGCATTAAACTATAGCTGGTCTATATGTGAAATAAAGGAGGATAAGTGTTAACTATCAACTACAAAAATATGTTATTAAAAGAAGATTTATTTTTAGGCCAAAGATTTTTATTTTTTTCTAGGACGATTAGTTGTTTGATTATTATTGTCGTTTTTCATTTGTTTATATTTTTTTCATGATTAGTTGATCTAGTTAGTCTACATTCTTATTCTAATTTCATTAAATAGTGGTGACCTGTACCAATAACAGATGTATCCAGAAAACCAGATTAAGAGATATCGTGAGATAACCCCAAAATTGCAGCGTTTGTAGTTTTATTACATATTCTTTGTCTATTTCTAGTTTCAATTTTTAATGTTTAATGTAAGAGTCATTAAAAGGGTTAACCAATGTGTACAGACATAGATGTATGTATATGTTCAGACAAAAAAAGAAATAGATCCTAGTATATAAGCATAGAAACGATAAAGAAAAATAGCATAGACTGAGGCAGGGAACCACAAAAATGACAGGTGAAGACACTAAAGTACAGACGGACAGATAATAGAGTTATTATAGATGAGGACGGATAAAAATGTAGTCATTAGAGTGGTCCATGAATGTTAAGTAAAATATATGTACAGACCGAAAAAAAAGGATCCCAGAATATAGGCATAAAAACGATAAAGAAAAATACTATAAACAGAGACAAAGAACCACAGCAATGGCAGGTCAACACAGCACCGTGCATATGATTAGATGATAGAGATATTATAGATAAGGACGGATAAAAATAAAATTAGGGGGGTCCATTAATGTCTATTAACATAGATGTACAGACCGAAAAACAAAAATGTTCCAGAATACAAGCGGTATAGAAATAGCATAAAAGCGGTATAGAAAAATATCATACAATAAAAAAAACTTATGATGAATTCACATAAATTAGAGAGTAAGTCCACGGCATCTAAAAATATGATGGTCCCATATATTTGTTTATTAGATGTACCCTTTAAGACACTTGATAAAATAACAACTGGTTAAATTCATTCCACCTTGCGCACATACTCAGTGGTAGGAATTAAATGTAATTTGGTCATTGCCAAGTTTGTCGGAATAGGTAAGCGACCGGACCGTTCAAGAGTCAAGCGTATGCATAGTGGTTAGGTGACATTAACGAGCTGTGCTTAATAGGAAAGCGGTTCCGCGCGCCGCATTATATTGCCTGACTTGGAGCAGAATGATGGCTGAAAGAGGCACCAGTGAAAGGCTGTGTCGATGCCAAATGCAGATGCATTATTCGGTAAGGAATGCTCGCCTTAATTGGGATATCTAGCTTGTAACCGGTCACGCTGATGGATATCCGTTAGTAAGGAATTCGCTATTATATAATTGTTTCTAGTCGTATGGTTTGGGACGAGGATCACAGTTACAGTCAGACACACCTATTTCTTTTTCTGTCAGACCTCTACATTATACCTCTTTATTTATGAGTGAATCTTTAGTGCAATGTGAAATCTTCAGAATGAGGGGCGGCCAAAGTATTGATCCTTGACTGACACCTCTTTAAATTTGCATAGACAATGTTTATTTTTATTTTATAAATTTTATTAATCCCTTATGTTACATGATTAATACTCTTATAATGTATTTTACATATACAGGTTACTCGTACATACAGATTGTAAAGCCCTGGAAATTTAAAACTAAAAAGTGCAGCTTCGATGGGACTTAATCACCTCACTAGGTTGAGCCTGTATTGAGGTGATATTTTGTGCGGTGTTCATCTGTCGGGTGTACATAACATATAGCGATAAGTCCGCCATTTGTGCATAAATTGTCTTTTTTATTTAAAAAAATAATGTTTTTATAGCACAAAAAGTAATTCAATTCTATATTCTATTCTATTAACCCAGGGTAGAGTGGACAACGGCGGTTGTAACATCGTAGAAACGTTAAGTTCTACAAACTTAACGCGGTGAATTCGTATTTATCATATTTTTTTATATATCAAGCAACCGCAATAGTCTTTAAATGTTAATTTCCTTTTGATCTTGATTTTGTCCTCTGACTTTTAGATTGATTTTTTTTCATGAATTTAATGAAAACTATTATTGATGACTTTTGGTAGATTCTGGCATATATAACGTAGCTTTTACTTTAATTATTTACTTTGTTTACTTTAATTATTTATATTTTAATTATCGCCAACAACAACAATTTTTCTACAACAACTCTCACTCTTTGCTTCTTCTCATTCCAGTTTACCTCATCTTTAAGTTGCGAATCTAAGCAAGATATTAATCCTTAAATCGTTCAATTCCCTTAATATACCTTCGCCTCTCACCCGTCTGACATTTCAATCCCGCTCCGCTTCATTCACTCTATAAGGCCCTTATTAACCTGCCTAACCCTGGCTGCCCCGCTCTTGCCACGATGCTAGGGGATATCATTTTAATTGTCAGCGCGATGGCTGCGGTCACGACCACGCCTCTGACGTCACGAGATCGGCAGATCCTCGCGCTGATAGCGACGCTAAACACTGTTGATCGGACCTTTCGCACTACCTACCCTACCTTTAGTGTTGTCCGTATATACGATTACCTATTATAAAGCGCTGATTCACATTCACGGCTACGGAAGGTGATAGATCAAAATGAGAATTAAGAGTATTTCAAAGGAGTACGAGTTTATCTCCTATGCATAAAATTTATTACATCTTTATATATCCATTGGGAGCTAATGGACACTGTTACAGTTTGGCCGCTAAGACCCATTTGTAACAGGGTCGGTCAAACGCACGGGTCAACACCCATCTGGCGGCCTCCACGCAGAAGTGCGAGCCAGGGTAGGACGCTGGCCTGCGGGTCAGTCTCCCCTAGGAGTCAACCTTCGGGCGCTCCTGGGCGGTTTGCGCACCGTGCGGCGTCAGCTAATCGATTGTGCATCCCGACCAACAGCCGGGGGAGTCTGGAAAAGGTAATGTTTCCTATAGAGTGGAGGGTGGTTGTTAACCTTACGGCAACTGCTCTTGAAACGACCATTCGGCCACCCGATCCCGAGTGAAGAGCCGGGCTAAAGATGCCGTGGTCCGCGATAGATTCGGTAGACACCGAATCACCGCTATGTCAGGGAGAGGACTGCGCAAGCGACCTCGATCCTGTTATCAGTCAGGAGGCAGGAGGTATGCTTATGGATAATTTCAGTCGGAGATATCCTTCCAAACTGGTAGAAAGGCGGCGAGGATGCCTGCTGGTTAACTTTACCGGTGCCTTGCCGTAAAGCGTTGGCCTCTGACGGGCGAGTGGCGTAAGGCATTGGATTGTTTCGTCCCAAGTCTTCTACGCTCACCTCACGAGAGACAGAACGATCTAATATCGTCAAAATTTCCTGAGGTAACGGGTTCGCCCGTTGTAGTTGACAGATGGTTTTCGTTTCACAGGGTCAAAAGGGCACTGATGAATATTATATAGAAATTTACGAAGCGTTTTTGTTGCATTATAATGCACCATTGAAAATGTTACACAAGTCCAAGATTCCGAAAAACGAATTTTAAAAAAGAGCGTGCCCAGCGGTATATTGATGCGGAAGGGATGAATTTTGAAAGTAATAATTTTGGCAAAATTACTAATAGTTTTTCTTTAATTTAAAAAGTACCCCTTATTTTTCTGACATACAAAAGAATGCTTCGCCTAGCTCGTCGATGGTCAATGTATCGTAACTATTGAATGATGAATCGAATGAAGAAAAATATAGTCCTCAAAAAACAGTAACTCGTCGAATCTGATATTTTGTACATATATCCATATGTTACACTTCATTAATCTCAATTAATCTTCTCAGTTACTCACGTTGTAACAATCAATTTATCTGCTAAGTTAAAAGATTTATAATTCCCGTCCAGTCATGCGGATTTCCAGCGGATTATTTTTTTGTCGTCGTTAACCTGGAGCAGGCGGGTCGCAAAAAGCGCGCGGCTCGTTAGGGCATCTGGCCCATTTTCTAGGCCACCCAATACCGCCTACGAAGACAAACTATTCTCAGGAAATTTCGCCCGATCACTCTCCATTGCTAATGATCGACTGCCACGCAAAAAGTCTTCAAAGGGCCTCGGGAGCTACCGACGCGCGACAAGCAGGGTTGTCACAAATGTGAAAAAAATAAGGAAAATATTTTTGTTTTGTTTCTATATATACTTTGATTATTATAGGGATATGGTTATCATGACGGCAATCTTACTAGATGAATGTACTGACTACATTTTGTTTTTTATATGAAAGACTAGTTAAACTGTATAAATGCCTCGTTTTTATGTTATTAAATTTATATACATTAAGAGGGATATTCAGAGATTATAAATACTGGATAAAGTATAATTTCTAGGATCTAAGATAGTCTGTAATCATTAATTTAATTTAATTTATTTCTTAAAATACATACAGCGCTACAAAAAAGTTACATTAAAATTTTAAAATCTGGCCGATGATATGTTTTCAACGATAGATTCATAGAATTGTCTTTAATAAGCACAGTGCTTACTGTAGGGGTTGAGAAAAAGAATAGGAAGAAATGGGTGTGAATATGTTTCATGTGCCGTACAAAACATTAGAAAAATAAACTTCAGTTAATAAAAAGAAATGTGTAGAATAAAAAATGGCTATTTATTTCTTAGAAATTAAATTAGACTTTTTAATTTTATTTTATTAGGTACATACACATTAAAATCCAAGTGCACAGAAGAAAAAGCATTGGGAATCCAGAAAATCCTGTTATATGTTTCAAAATTTTTGGTATAAATCTGTCTGAGCCCAGGTTAAATCAAAATAAATGTAAATATTGTTTTTTTTATGTGATCAGTAAAGGGCATCCGAGCAAGCCTTGCTGTGCTCTTCTGTGAGAAGGCGAACTCACTTCCTAGAGAATGTGCATATTACTGAGAGAACGTCGGTCTTCCAGACTGCCAAAGCCGTATTATTTTAAACTGTCCTCTTAGTTTTCATCAGTATAAGTCCGATAATTCAAGTGCGCTTGAATTCAAGTGAAGATATTCTAGATACGCTTCAGTCTGGACTTGTAAATGTTATAGTGTGGTGACCAATGGATGCGTATTCCGGAACACTTCGCACAGGTGCATAATACACTGTTTTCAGACATTTGACATTTTGGAATGGTATACAGGCTCTACGCGTGAAGCCAAGGTATTTAAAAGCCTTATCTATGCTATGATTAATATGACTGATGTACTCGTAAGTGAGTCCAGTTTCTAGTATTACGCCTAGGTCTCGGATGCCTTGGAATTCGGATACGGTCGCATTACCAATTTGGCAGTCGTATCTTATAACAGACTAATTATTATTATTATTATGTTACTTCAAGTTTTAGATCCCTTGATTTAAGGCTCAAAAGTCAATAATTTGGGTAATCAAAAAAATACTATAAATCGACTAATTATATAAACAGTTCCTAGTACTAGACATGCGCCAATTATACGTATCAATTTTCTATTACACCCACACAGAGCGGCATATTACCAAAGCTCACACTATTACAACGTTAATGGTAAAAGCTATGAACGGACGAAACAAAGAAATTGAAAAGTATACAACCTAACCTACGTACGTACGTACCTCTACGTATATATACATGTTTATCTATTTGTATCTTTGTTCGTTTATATGTATTTATGTATATGTATGCATATGTGTACACACTAATATATATCAATGATTAAAAACAATATTTATTTATAATATATATGCATAATACATTATTTTTGCAATACATTTTGTATTTTTATTAATATTTATTTATTTGTTCCATAAACTTCATATTACGACATTTTATAATATTTTTTAATTCCATGACCATGCTATATATCGATATTTTTAAATATAATTATAGGTTTAATTTTAATTCACTTATCTGTTTTATATTTTATCATATTTTGTATGTTTCATTTTAATACTGTTTCATTTTGTATGTGTATATTAATAAATCTTTGCCATAGTCTTCCTTGGTACGGGGTATGGCCTAGATAGGCAGATTCTAAAATTATTACAATTGTAAATTGATATATTTGAATATTTGAATATATGATTCAGATAATATGTTATACAATATTTTACATAAATATAGAGTTACTATATGTAACAATTTTTATATTACGTTACACTTAACTTAAATAATGACAGATTACATTGATTGTTCTGATCTTCTTGGAATGGTATCTTTCCGTGTACCATCGTGGAATGGTATCTTTCCGTGTACCAACTCACTCGCCAAACGGACTTATTCCACCTTCCGCAGGTTAGTACTAATTATGCACAAAACTGTTTCATGTAAGGGTATGTAAAATTTGTAATATGCAGCTCGGCGATATTGACGTATTCAATACGTCATCATTCGCTCTTAAGAAAGCAATTATTAATGACTGTATTGATTTAGCATTGTAATCGCAATATATTATAAATAATATTTATTCAAGAATATCTTTAAATATTATGTATGACTACATTATTGAACGTGTATTTACATAAAATTTTATTTATTTATTATGACTCCTTTCTTCCCAGTTCCCACCTCTCCCTATGTGTGTTAATTCTTCAAAAAAAAAAATATTGTTGTGTATTATGAATGTTTAAGTGGAAACGTGTAATTAGCTTTATTTTTTTAACTTAATAATTTTATAACCAATTTATTGTAACAGCTGTATGTTTCCTTAATAATAATAAAATAAAATTTAAAAAAAACACTTACTAGCTAAAAAAAATATTTAAATACCATTTGGATAGAATAAAAATAGTGCGTATAGAAATTAAAAATAATGCATGAAAGTCTACCTTAGTACGGATTTTACTCCAGCAAGGTAGATTTAATCCTTACATCCTACTTTTTTTAATGTGTGGCAAATAATAAATAATTAATTAAATAAATAAATTTGTAAGTCGTACACAGCCCTGTTTCAATTTTCCTGTTCCGCGGTATCGAAGAACGACGTAGCTGCTGCAGGAAACGACCGAAATCGTCCGTGCGCACGAGCGGCGGCATCCGATTCGCGACGGACGTACATCTTCAGTTGGTTGCTAATTCGGTACCGGACATAATTACCAACAACTCCCGATCAAAGACCATTGCTCCATCCGTCACTCCATGATGTATCTCAGAAACTGTCCTACGTGATTTCGACCGCAGATCATTAAATCACAGATGAGGACATTAGAAATTTATGGAATCATTTAAACCTTCGTACGCCACGCAGAATTAGACACATGCTTGGATTATTAGATTTTTTTGATCTTCTAATAATTTCCCAATAAAATCCTTTTATTCTGAAGACATTATTTAATTAATCGGACGCTTTTATTATTATTATATTTAAAATATAAACATAAAAATACGCATAAACATTGCCTTTTGAATGGGTCAAATTAAAAATTTTAAAACTTCATATTATGACATTTTATATTTATTTTTATTTCCATGATCAGGCTATATAGATATTTTTAAATATCGATATAACATAAATTTCATTTGAATTCACTTATCTGTTTTATATTTTATCACATTTTGTATGTTTCATTTTAATAACATGTGCATATGAATAAATCTTTGCCATACGTAGAGTCTTCCTTGATATAGGCTATGGCCTAGTTAGGCATATTCTGTAATTAATACAATGTAAATTAATATTTCTATTGATTTATGAATGTAATAATAATAATTATTATTATTAGTATTTATTCACAAAATCGACCAAAAAGTTGCGGATGCTGATGAATGTATTACAAAATAAATGTATACGGCTCGAAGAACCAAATTCAGTTCATTAGTAATTCCTTGTCGATATGTTCGACAAGAAATTACTAATGAACTGAATTAAAATTGTAAGTATACGGTTGGTAATGTATACGAATGTATACGGCTCGAAGAACCAAATTCAGTTCATTAGTAATTCCTTGTCAAACATATCGACAAGGAATTACATATCAGGACAACATTTGCCCAGAGACATATATTCTACATAGCCCCAAAATTATATAATTCCCTTAGTGAAGACATGAAAAATTATCCTAACATAAAAATATTTAAAGCAAACCTTAATAGATGGCTACTTAACAAGGGATATGTAAAATCTGATCAACTTCTTTGCAACGCACGACAATTTATTTAGTATCACTTATCTATTTTTCTTAATTAAATTTTATTAAATTACAACTATAAATGTATATATTTATTACATAGCTATATTTTTTATAAAATTGGTATATTTATGTGTATATACAGGTGGTGGGTCCAAATAATTTATTTAAAAAAAAACACTTCATTTCTTAAAATTGCATAAAAATATGCACATCTAGAGACGGGCCAAATTATCGCCTAGTTAGATGTGCTATTGGCAGTAAAGGTCATGTAAGATGTGTTCAACCTCCCTATATTATTTATTAAATAATTTATATAATTATTATAAGATTACATGACCTATGAATGAACTGTATACCTAATCCTATGTACCTAAATAAATAAATAAATAAATAAATACATAAATAAAATGAACTGAATTAAAATTGTTACTTCTGATGGCTTGTTCATCAACGCTAATATTAGGGTTTTAATAGGCTGTCAGGATATTTGGGTTTTAAGAAAGTAAGCATCAGAAAATAAATAGGCAATATAAATAAACATGGCATCTCGATTGCTAGGTGAAGAACCTGCGCACTATCTTATTTTAATATAAATAAATTTGAGCGGGGAGACTACAGGATGATAAATTAGTACTCGCCAGTGACTTCGCGCAATGGCGGCCGCATTTGCGTCTGGGGCACGGCGAAGCACAGTTCCGGTGACGCATTTCCGGCTGGCTTTCTCCCCAGAAATGTGTGCGCTCCGCGGCGTACCTATTGTTAGAATATTTACGGCTTTGAATCTTGGGGGTAGGAGAGAAATGAATACGCCCCCGAGACGCAGGAATTTTCACCAACTTTCAATATAGCAGTCTCTGCTCGCTATTTGCCATTTGAATACATTTACGAGCGCTCTTGACGCTGAAAGTAGCAATTATAAGTGCGGTGACAAGTCCGCGTAGAGGCACTCAAGTTTGCATGTCGCTTAACAAATTATTAATTTGTGAAACGTGGCGACGAGGAGTATAACAGTTGTGACTTTGTCCCTATTTCTAACGACTCTGCTAGCATCAAAGTTGCTGTGATGTTAGTATTTTATTCTCTTTGTCGCCCTCTTTGTCTATTAGTAGCAGTTTGATATACATATTTAAATCGGTGCATCAGCTGATCTAACATATAGATAAATATGCTTTCTAACTGACAAGTAAAACATACCATCATGTTTTTTTAGTATAACTGGGAATTTTTCAATTTTAGTATAACTGGGAAACCAATAAAAATATCTATGAAATATGCACTAATGTATACGTATACAGACTTACTAAACTTAAGACCATACAACCTTTTGATATATACCTACATTTATATTTTTCCCATGCGTTTTAATATTCCCAACATATTGAAAGTATAAATAGGTACTATTTGCTTAAATTACCATTTTAGAAAATAAAGGCTGATTTTTCGTATATATTTAGTTAAAGAAATAGTATTTATAACATCTACATATAAGAATCGTATGGGACATAAAAAACGTAATAAACTACCTTAACTCAAAAACCACTACAACAAAAGTGTTGAAATATTTTTCATTCGAACTTCGAAAGTTCAAACAACCATGTTTAAACTTTCGAAGTTACCCTATCTTGAGGGCAATTTCAGGCAATTATTTTTATTATAGGAGAGGTCGAAATTGACCTATCCTGCAATAAAAATAACTGTGCGGCAGATTTGATCTAGTATTGGTTATAATATTATATAGGAATAAACTAGCTGTTGACAGAAAGAACCCTAACCAAAATCGTCGAAGTAATCCTCGGGTTATTTGATAACAGATGAATACGGTAGTATATTTTTGTACTTTCCAGAACTATACATCAATTCACGAAGAAAATACTACGGTAAGTTTTAATGGAAATTACGATTTTGAAATTTCGAATGTTCGGTAAAATCTCGGCGGGATTCAAACTCATAATCCCGACTCCTTAACCACTGAGCTATCGTGCTCATCAGCAATGATACTACATTGCCATTTTAATAAACCCTAAGGGAGATAAAAGCGCCGTTTCACTGTTGCCGTAGGGCATATCCAATCGCGATTTTTTTCAGTACGCATATCTAGTTTGTGCATCGTTTGGCTTTTCATAAATCCGACGTTGTTTCCGCATCGTTTGGTGCGCACAACGGCCGACCAGGGAAAATGCTATTCCCCCCTTCTCTTTGGAGATGAGACGCGCGACGGCAAGAGCAACAGGGCGGGCGGTTTTGCAGACTGTAGCTGACGGTGCAGGTGACGGTGTTTTATTTAATGTTATGAAATTTCTGAGCTTGTAGCGAAGTATCTAGGGCCGGGGATGAGGGTTCCATTAGAAAAATCACACGAGTTATTAAATTTACGTTTGTGGTGATTCTCTAATGTCGAGCGTTGTCGATATGATCAGAGTCCAGCGTTGTGAGGTTTTGTTCCCCCGGCGTACATACGGAAGGATAAACACAGTGTTTAATGATTAGACCATTTAATTAATTGAAAAGAAGCTAATAGATAGAGATGGCTTACCATTGATAACGTCAAACGAGAGTGATTGATAAACTAAATGTACGCGCTTATATATCGGTAAATCTAATGTTAGTTAAGGGAATTTTTCGTGTGAATCAATGTTTGCAAATGGGAAAGACGCTATTTCCATACATTGATTATTTGCTGTCTCGTTCTGTCCCGACACAATTTGCGAAAACAATATTATTATAGTGAATACAATTGGTGTATAAAGTTTCAGATTATAGCGGATAATATCTGATTCCAAACATCATATTGGGGTTCGAAGCGGTGGTTCCACCAATATAATCAATTACCACACAGAGCAACTGGCGCAAACAACAATAGTTTCCCTTCTCGTTGATTGATGGGCCGGGAAAGTAAAATGGTTTTTTAAAATCACGTAGGGCTCCATACATCGTCTTCTTAATTTGATACTATTATTATCATCATCGCCACTATGCCCTACGACTAATATATTATGACGGCGCTCGGGATGGCTCGGCTCGGGCTTCGAGAGCATTTAGGCTGAGAGCCCCGTTGTTTACGTCCCCATACAAAAGTCATTTTAGAGCGAGCGCTCACATTAGCGAACCGGGAGTGTGCGAGGGCGGAGCCTCTCTCAGCGGGACGTAAGAGATGCATTTATAAATCACCGGGTGCCGCCATTTTTTTCTTGCTTTCTTCCAGAGGGCCCTTTGTCGATGATTACTGGAGGGTGAGACGCGGGGTCGAGGATGCGAGCGGCGAGGAGCACTCGCCGAATATTGTGCCCGCGAAATATCCCCGAGATTAAAATTTCTCGACCCGGAAACGCCTCCACCGCGGGATACAGATCCGATCGGTCTCATTATTAGACTTTCTTTATAATGTGTGCAGACCAAACCTGGCATTTCTACCACACAGCAGATGAGATGTACTCGGTAGGATGATGGTCCTTTATGGGAATTTTTATTTATTTATTTCGGAAATGGTCATACTAGGAATACTGCAAAGTAAACGTGGTCCCACGTGCACATGACCATGCTTAGTGTATACCCAACTAGGCTCAATATAGCCTGTATCTGGGCATATTACGTATTATCCGACATGAGTGGAGAAACTGGAGTGACGTATACGTATAACATAACTGTGGACACTATTATATGCAAGTGGCCCACGTTGCCGGTGCGATTATGAAAGTATTAATCGGTCTAACCCGATTAATACTTTCATATAATATTAACCCGGACTAACCCCTGTAGAGGCCGTCGAAATCTCGACGAAATCTCGAATCTTTGCACTTTTCAGGGCCCCTTTGGGCTGTCAAACATTCTATTGACAATATAGTATGGCCGTATATATAAGCAAAACATAATCGCACCGGCAACGTGGGCCATTAAACATTTCTCACAATGCTTATGTCGCTTATATAAACAAAATACGATCGCACAGGCTGTCTGTGGTCATCTGTCGATGATTTATAACAATTATTCTATTAAACGGATTAAAAGTTTATTAAACATTTTGTCCTTAGAATTTCAATTCAACATTTTTTTCTATCTATTAGAAATAGTAATGATCCCTTGTTGATGGACCTTTAAAAGGCACGGGGCCATAGGCCGGTGCCTACTTAGCCTATTGGATAATCCGGCATCGGGGTTATTTATTAATGAAGTAATTGTCTGTTAAAGTAGGGGTATTTTGTATTTTAAGTAAAGGGTGCTAACTAAGTATATTTTTTAAAGAAATGTTTATCAGCAAAGTTGTTATATTTTTTTAAACTTAAAAGCGTTATAACGTTTATATTTCACATTTTTCAGAATTCTACTCAATTTGTATCCGTATGTATGATCTAATACTATGTTAAGTGTCAAGACACTGCATTTTTACACGAGAGTAGTTGGCAGTGATGTTGTGTATGAAGGAGTACCTCTTCAGTGGACTATAAAACTAGTTCGTACATGGCCAAACTTGCTAAAATGGTCATCAACCTTATCATTGGGGATGGCATGCGAAGAAGAAGAAGAAGACATAATACGAATTCACAGTAACTTCCAATATTTGCGTAGTATCGCTTGCCAGCATTGTCACGTTCCATTTTCATTCTGCGGAAAAAACAATGCAATCGAGCCGCGCAATAAATTGCATTTCCCGCTGCGATTCATCGGCCGCCGGCCGTAAAACACTACCTCGCTCAATTGCGAGACGATGTAAGTTTCAATTTCCGGAATCAAATTTCCATCAACAGTTTCTCAGCTCCGGGGTCTGTTTGCCACCCTATATTGCCCCCGCGTCGACGAAAAGCCTCCGAGGAAAAAAAAACGACTTGGCAAAAAAGGAAAAACGACGCTCCGGGTATTTGTATTCGTAATCTAAGAATAATAATGCATTAGGAAAAGAGGCGATTCGGATATATTGTAAAAGAATAAAATAGATAGGCCTTTCTTAATACGGAGTTACTCGCGCCACTGACTCACAGTTTTAGATTGTCGATATTGTGGGCACAGCATACCGAGAGAATAGTAGACGCACTCTTGAGCGACAGGGCGATGCGGGAATAGAGTGCGGGGGAAGTGAGATACATCTCGGCGAACGGCTTTGGTTGGCGTTCCGCGCGGGTGAAGGTTGGTAAATTTCTCGAACGTTTAAACATCTGCGTCGGCGGAGTGGCAGACATATGGCGGCCATATGCGAGCCCCTGGGAATTGGAACGTAGCTCGCTTCGATTTCAATTTTGTTCTAAGAGAAGCCACTTGCTGTGGGTGAACCCGCCATCTCATGGTGTTACAAGGATCGTTACAATCTTTTAACCCTCAGAAGATTCGCATAGACTTTTGGACGTAATCGTTTACAAATCCATATACGCCACTCCCCAGCAGAGTCCTACCTTAAACAGCCAGGGCACTGGAAAGGAAGTGGCGCTCCCTCGCTCGCTGTTTACCAGTTCTGAAAGGACTACTCCAGCCACTATACTGGTCGCAGCTGGAGGCGACTTGCGCGCTCCTTTACCTGTTATAATTACAACCCTTAGAGCTTTTTTCTTACAATGGTCACCGGGGTCAGATATCAAACGAGTCATTTTGAGGTAGGTAACAACAAGTCAGCATCTATCCACAACATCTTAAGAAAATTACGTTTCTAGAATCCTCCGATGATCCGCCAGATACGTACAACTTTGCTGTTTGCAGAGGGCACTGCTCAGAGTTCCACCGAGGGAATTCAATTCACCTCTTCGAGGAGACTTCCGTAAAAAACCTCGCCATGAGTCAGAGCAGTCACAAAATAAACTGGCTTGCGGCATACGCTGCATGAAACCATTAAGACACTAAATAAATTTAGGAACTGAAGTTGAAATATGTCCATTGCTGCAGGCGAACCCGCCATTCCATGATGTTATAAAGATCTTTTCTTCTTGTGACCCTAAACTGACTTTGAGATAATATCATTATTCTGATCCAGTTCCGCCGCGGCCCAACATAGACTAGATTGGTCCACTAGATTGTTGACAATTCAAAGTTACGATAACCTCTACTTTATAATATTTTACTTCTTCCTTTATGGGTGGTATAACTCTATAAAATCACACAAATAAAAACCTGATGCCAATCTTAAAAACTTATCTACTTTACAGATATATTTAGAGATACTTTACATGTACTTACAAACAAGTGCTTAAAATTAATAAAATGTTCAAAACTAAAAGGGGCTATTTTAATTTTAAAAACTCCGAGCTATAAACTACAAAAGTAGTAAAATTGTTGTTAGGGCTACATTTTACATAAGCCAGGTAGTAGAACCAGTTAATCCTGAGATACTTTTATAATTAACGTCTTGCTCGCAATTGGTTTTACTCATGTTATGTGATTGTAACTTTATGTCAAATATTTATTATAGCTCCATTTTTCTATTTTCTATTTCAATGAAAAGTTCCATTTATTCTCCCATACATTTATTCAAATTATGATAGAAAATTTGTCAATATACGTCAATGTGCGAGGATAGGTTCCGCCACATATGGGCCTATCTTTAATTTTCTAAACCTGATGGATCGTGATTTCGCGACAAATGCAGAGATTTACCAATTGAGTTTTTCATTTCTGTTTGCGACGCAGTGTCCGCTTTCAGGTTGAGCTTCTCTTTTCGCGAGGGTGAAAGCAAAATACTGAAAATATTGATGAGATACCTACGAGGGCCACATTAAAATTTTCCGGAATAAACCGGAAAAAAATACAATGTATGGCCAACAATCATTTTTTTTTCTCCGTGCGCGTTAATTTAAATTTTCATACTTATAAACCAATTTTCACAACGTTTAAACCACTCCTCCTGCACATATCACTCATCGGTCTATGATGCATCGGTTGTGCAGCGCAATATAATGGTATGGAGATGCTGATGTCTCGCGTTCGATTATGAAGGAGTTTCGAGTTCATTATTGCATGAATTTTCATCTTTTCCAAATCACTTTGGGGTTACTAATTACAATTACAACTATCCTAGTACGCCAGTGTCAATTGTTTTGGAATCTGGCCTGCTGATTGTACCCCGGCATTATATGGCCAAAATATTGTCTGATCTGAAAGTATCATATTTTCCTAAACTCTTGCAACTATAAATGCTGGTATAAGGCAATAGTTAGTTTTAAAATAAGTAAAAGTGAAATATACCTGTAAAAGATACGAATGAGTACATATATAAATACATATTATATTAGCATTAAGTGCGTCTTCTTTTTGCAAACATTATCCAAAGAGTAACTTTCTGTGTCGAATAATCTTAACCAATGCAACTGAAGGTCATATATAATAAAATGGTAAATATGGCCACACAAGTTGCACTAAGAGTCACCGTATAATCAGCAGGTAAGCCTAGGGGGGCTTGGCTAGATCTTTTTAAAACCATGTAATTTATAGATGTTTAAATAATGTATTATTATAATTTATTATTTTGCACTCCCACAATACACGCAGACGTGATGATGTTATCCTGCCTAAAGTACGCCTTACGCAGACACAAAAGTCCTCTGGATATTTGAGCTATAAGCTCTCTAACCAGTTACCACTCTATACAAGAAAGATGGAAACAATGGCGTTTAAAAGATTTATTAAACAAAAGCTGCAATCCACACATGCTATAAGCTGAGTGATTTTTTTGAGTATGCCAATTCTTTCAAATGAAAATAACATTAATATGTAACTGTCAGGTATCTCATTTTAGTTTTTATTGTTTAATAATAATATTATGAATTTAATATTTAATATGTAGATTACAATGTTTAACGTAACATACCTGACCATATACATACGTTGTTTTTTTTAATTTCTATTGTGTGATTATTTTTTGTATAGAGTGCCTAAGATGACTATTAATATTTTTATAATCATTATCTATTTTATATGTATACTTATGTACATGGATTCAGCTCTATTTTTTTTAAATTTTTGTCTGCCGTGTAAAGCCGACTTTCGTCAACGCTATTGTCAAATTAATATTTCTGCTTTAATAGTTTTATATCTACATATATTAATATATTACTAGCAACTGACGAATTCTAATATGAGATAATTAGTTTTAATTGATAATTCATGATTTTATTGTATATTCTGAATGAACAAATTTAATACTGATACTGAATACTGAATTAGATATAAATAAAATAAAATTTCCTAACATTTCGATTTTATTATTTTTTAAATTATAGAAGGCACATGATGGATAGTGATTCTACTTATATTTAATAGAATTACCATATCCAAATAAATCAAAGGGGGCATATTTACATTATCATGACGACTAAAAGTCAAGCTCCTCGGGATCATGTTCAAAGTTAAAGCAACCATCAATTATTTAACGTACATCGTTTGACTTGCATCACTCAACCGAGTAGCGGTGGGGAAGCGGGGGAGGGGTAGGGGTTGCCAAATGGGCGGCTCCCCTCTGGAGCCGAAATCGGGAATACGAGGAACAAGGAAAACACATATAACAATTTGGCGATCCCCCAAACAGACTAGCAGGAAGGATGACACGGTCGGCAAGTAGTAGCTATCTGTCAAATATCACCCTCCTCCGGCGGCGGCGTTGGGGCCCCTGCTTTGGTCTCAGTTGCGGATCGGGGGTCGCGCACTGGCTGGAAACTCAGAGGGATCGATGCGGCATTCAATGGGAAATTTATTTCGGGAAAAGTGTTTTCAGTTAGTACACTCATATTTTTACACTGACTGCGCGAAAGGAGTGTTATGTGTTAAAGATTCATCTATGTATGTTTTCCGTTTCTTTATTCCACCATAACTTCTAAACGCTTGAACCGATTTAGAAGTGTATCATATTGTTAGAATCGTTTTGCCGCGACCCCTTGCTCTCATATAAGGAGAATGAAAAGTCTTTAATATAAATTGCCGTGTTACGCGGTGCGTGTTAAGAGTTTTGTTTTTTTAGTTCTTTCTCTTCGCGGCCGTCAGGTATTGATCCGGTGGACCTAGTAACGAAGAGAAATATTTGGAATATTAATTTACTCAAATAAATTGTACAAAAAGTTTAATTAATTTCGTCTAGATAATCAATATTTTAATTGAATATAAGCACAGATTGAATAAGACTCCTATATTAGGAATATTTATTGCAAATTTTTATGTAACAAAAAACCGTAATTAAAGGGGGGAAGGAAAATAAAAAGGTCTTGTATTTTTTCCACGAAAGTATTTTACAAAAAATTTAAAGTAATAAAATTATATATAATCTAATTACAGTCACTATCGTCGAAGACGACATCATCAATGTCGTCATACTTTTGTTGTATTAATCAGATTTTTTTAACATTTCGAGTTGGAGTCATCACTGAAACACGCACTCTATTACTATAGACTTTCAGTCTATAGACTTTCATCTCGAGGCTCTGCGGTATGTGTGACAAGAAGATATGGTGTAGTTTGGTAAATTTCCCGAACACTGCCCATCCGAGAGGGATTCGTCGGAAAACCTCCTTGTCGAAGTTGAGTCTGCCTAGTTGAATAGTCTGACCTAAGTAAACGTAATGGTCAACAGTTTCAATAATATCGTCCTTAACATATACCGGTATGAATGCGACATAGGCGTTTGATATAATTTTTATCTTACCCATTTTCATTTTTATATGGGGTACGAAAACTTTTAAACAATGGTCACGATGGTCTAAGCCACCGTGACAAAATTGACCACCTCAAAGTGGTCATTACTTAAACAGTTATAAAATTAACTTTAAACATACGATAAAAACGAATTTATCACTTAAAGTTTGTTGCAACCGCCGTTGTCTAGGGTAGCAGTCTACCCTAGACGTCGGCAGTTATACCATCGCTGAAACATCGGGTGTAACAAACATCACGCGGTAAATAAATAGATAGATAGATAGTATAACTTCATTGTGCTATACAAATATTACTTAACTGTTTTAGCGCCAAATATATTTCGCCAAAATATTCTAAAATGCAAAAAGAAAATCTATTTATATAGATAATTTAAAAGAACAACAAAAAATGTGTCATTTCTGTAAAAATGCTTCAATTTTCATATTTCTTTCAAAATTCTCATCACTAGGTTTCAAACACATACTTACCTACAAACGCGACGGTGCTCTTTGGCACTATAACGGTTAATGAATATTATAAAAACACTGATTTCATAAAAAAAAAGACAATTTATGCACAAATGGCTTACTTATCGCTATAGCGATAACTTACAGTCAACTATTTGATAAACTAATTCTTAATTGTCACCGTACAATACACAGAGAAGTAATAAAGTTAGATTTAAAATAAACTAAAACAAATATATATCAATACCTTATGCCAAGGTTGCCCAGGAAGGGCAAGGAAAAGACAGGATGAGGTTAGTGGCTGTTCACACAGCCACTAACCTCATCCTGCCTTTGTCAACAAATGTTTCTTTAAAAACTGTTTGAAAGTGAGCAACAAATTGAGTAAATTCGTTTTTATCTTATTTATAATGTCAAACAATCGCGATAGTCTTCAATTTCATATTAAATTACTTCAGTAGCGGAATAATTTCATGGCAGACCGCGACAATTTATTGAATTTTCTTGAAATATCGCCGCGCTCGACAAAAAGTACTATAACTATGGAACTACTATAGCAATCATAAAAAGAATACTGTGCAATGATCTCATTGAAATATTGTATATAGAATATTGAAATCTCGTTTTGTAAAGCAATTAGATAATTATGAATAAATATGAGAAAGTCGAAAAAGTGAACAAAACTCGGCATTTCTAACTTGTACTTGTCTTACGGAAAAATACGGAACCCTATTTAGAAATTGTAAATACTATCGTGTTTTTTATGAGATTCTCTATCAAAGTTAATTTTTCGTTTTGCTTATTTACATATAAAAATATTAAGATATTAGCTCATAAAATCAATAAAAATTTTTATGATTTCTCGAAAAAAAAAATGATGTTTGACTATGGAATTTTACCAGAAATATCCGCGAAATGACGCGCAAAATTATTCTAGCGGCTGTCTATGTATCTATGGTAATAATGGGATATTTGGTATGGATTTTAGGCTGCGTTCGAATTAGAAAATAATATTACTGTGCGCTCCGGGAGCAAGCCGCCAATATTGGTCGTTACGTATTTATTGGTATTCTGATGTGCAACCAAATTTGGTCGTTACGTAGCCGATGGGTATTGCCAGTCAAACCAGGTGTCAACCCACTACAATTTCCTTCTATGTATATTGTATATTTTTGTCAGTAAGTACATACATAACTACTCAAGTCAATGACATATCTGAACGTGGTTTATCATGCACATCTAACCATGCCATCATTCCAGTGCAATAAATATGTATAGAAATGGGTGGCAAACGAAACGGCACGGTGGCAGTTTTGTCAGCGAGCGTGCGTGGGTGAGAGACGCGTCGCCCTTCCCCCGTCGAAACAAAAAAGAAATCGGTGCATGGCGACGTCAACGCTGTCACATATCACCCCGCGTGACGTTTATGCCCGCCTGTGTCACTTCTCCTGCTGCAGCGGGAAATATTTTCATCTGTGCGAGGGTAGCTACCGCACGACAAGTCGACGCTAATGATATGATCGATGACGTTATTTGAGCATACGATAGATAGAGATTTTTGTATTTTCTTGTTTTCTCTAGTTATTATGTGTATACACAAACTCAGAGAAAATGTGTGTGGGGGGGGGGGGGGGGTTACTACATACTCTCGGATAAAGAATGTGCTTAACCTGACTCCACTGTCATGATTTCAGGGACTACAACCTACAATTTTCTGATACAAATGGCGAACGACTGCTATGTCTCGTTCGCATTAACTATTTTCTGATATTAGTTCACGAAGAAACGCAATCGAGCCATATTTGTGTGTTCTGCTATTTACAATACCAACAAATTACTGTATAAATAAAATGTATATAATCTACCTGTTCAATTGATGGCCTCAATTAATAGTAGCGGACGTTTAAAATGTTGTTAGGGTTATCTTATGCGGTGAGAGTATGTATGTAATATTTTTTCCTTTAGCAATCTCATAAAAAATACGTAGAACACATGTCATATTATTGCTTTTTTCTCTTAAAAATACAGGTATACATTAAAATTAATGTATATTATTAAAAAAGACAATACTATGTCATGTGATCTACGTTTTTTTATTAGATTGTTAAGAAAAAAATATTACAGACAGAGTAAATAGAATACATCCTAGATTAGGAATTACAACATCGACACAGTCAAAATGGATTTATAATTTTTAGAGTACGAGTTTATTTAATAACATATCTCAAGTCTGTAAGTGAATGAATCCTCCAAAAGAGTAAAAAAACTTGCAGATTTCATTAATTTTTCAGTTACATAATAAAAAAAAACAAAAATTTTAATCGGAAAAAACTAAAAATAATCAATTTTTGCTGAATTTTATTTTGAATTTTATTTTAAGACTTGTACACTCTGAAATTTTTTCAGACCATTTACAACGTTCTTTCACTCATTAAATTTGATATTAAATAGGTTTTTTGTATTTGACGACAAATATTTTAAACGGTTGAAAAAATGATACCATAAAAAGCATTTTTTAAATTTTCACTGACTTTCATTAAGCAAATCTTATAGTACGAGTATTTAGGAGTTTTACAAAATGATACTTAAAGCGAAATAAACTTCAGAACAGTGTGTATACAATACATAAATTAAACTTAAATAATTCTATATAGTATTTCTGAAATCATGGGTCTTTTTACCCAGGTGCGAATAGCTATGTTCGGAAATAGATCACGTGACTTCGAGTATTAAATAGCGTGCTGGTCGGCGAATTCGCACTTTTCGAAAAGCTCCATTTCCCCGCAAAAAGCATTAAACATCATTCGCTCCCCAGGCCATGAGAGATTATTAAAAAAATACAACTACAATAGACAACCCTTTTGCGCGAAGCGACGGTTGCGGAGACACATTCAGTGCTGCCGCTGCAAAAAGACAACTCTTTTGTCTACCTCGAAATTAAAACAAGAAAAAAATAATAATAAAAGAAGGAGAAAGGGTGGGGGGGGGGGGATAATGCCGATGCGGGGTTTCCTTTGTAGCATGTTGTTGGGGGGAGGCGACCGCGCATTTTGCTGCGTACATTTTTCTACATCTTTGCGGAGACACAGAAACGGTTTCGCCGTCTGTCTGTCGCTGCCGCCGCGCGTTTCAAACGGGAAATTTCTGGGCAATCAGCCGTGCGCTCGGCGGGCTAAGACAAAGCGACGGGCTTTTAGTTGCGCATGTCGGCTTTCAGCTCTTCCTTCCTTCTGCACAGCGTAAAAACTACTTAGCACAACAATAGCAAATACATAGATAGCCATTGCTATAGTTCACATAAACGTCGATTGCACCGTGAATGCTAAAAATAATCTCTCCGTATATTATATTAAGGCTCCCTTCCGAGTTGACGCGACTAAAAATTTAGATATTTTTTGCAATGCCACACGCCCGCGCGCTTTCGATATATACATAAAGATCTATAGGTATACCGCGGCGACAAGGGAATACGTCCCACCAATTTCGGCTTCGCGCGTCGTTTAATATAGTCGATTTGGCTTTTCAATTATAATATATTAAATTATCAAACGAATAGTTTTTTATAAAGTAAAAATTAGATTACAATAATAAAATAACTTTTAAGATCACTGTGTTATTTTTTATATCACTCAAAAGTATCTTCAATAAATAGAAAAAAAATAATGTTTGGCCATAACATTTCTGGAAATTATGTAATTTCAAACATTTTTTTCTTATATTTTTTTGGGCTTTGTTTTATAATTGTTTAGATTGACAGAATGCTATATACGGTCTTAGATGGTATTCTGACAATGGTCGTAGATAGTCTTTCGCCAAGGGAGTTTTCGTAACAGATTTATTTCATATAAAATCGAAGACTATCGCGGTTGTTTGACATTATAAATTGGATAGAAAACGAATTTACCGCGTGAAATTTGTAGCACCCGACGTTTCGGCGACGTTGCAGCCGCCGTTGTCCAGGGTAGACTGAAGAGCTACGTCGGGTGCTACAAATTTCACGCGGTAAATTCGTTTTCTATCCTATTTATAGATTTATTTCATATCTCCGAATGTTGCATCTACATAGCAATCATTTTGTAACAGAACGTCATTATAAAAATAATGGCTTGTCAACCAATTCAACTGATAAATCCTTCAAAAATAAACGATGCGCATTTCCCCGAATTTCCCACAATAAATAAAAATTGATAAAAACAAAACTCTGCCAATCGAGCGGAAAAGCTTTCGCCAAATGAAATGTCGGTTCTGATATTTTTGTTCTTGCCAGTCGCGGCGGAAAACAAAACTGTCACGTACAAGCGCTTTGCGGAGATTAACAGTTTTTCAGCGCACGCTTCACAAAGGGTGAATTTCGATGTTATTGTTATTGTATCTGGGACAGGGGAGAGCGGGAGTTAAACGAGATAGCTGGGCGTGAAGCTTGTAGCTATAAACTGTCGTTAATAGAAAAGTATGACCGTTTATAAATGATTTGTTAGCGGGCGATGTTACGCAGTCGTGATCTCGTGGATTCTGAAGTCGCACTGCTTCTTAGACGTGCTCATAACAATTTGAATATCTTTTACCATTGATGAAATATGATATTGCCCACATACACACACACGCGCGTGCACACATACACGCTCTCCAACACAAAAACACACACAAACACCCATACACTCGCACATAGAGATTTTAACTTTAGTTAGTTTAGTTTTAAATTCTTTTTGGTTTTCTTTGTATTGTATTGTTTAGTATATTTTGTAATCCTTATATAGCAAATAATTTAAAACATCATTGGCTTTACTGCTGTAGTTATTATGCTTGTAAGTTATTTAAATAAAGTATTATGCTTGTAAGTTATTTAAATAAAGTTAAATAATAAAAAGTAAAAAAATAAAAAAAAAATAATAAAAATAAACTTAGAGCCATACAGAGTAAAATATTTTTTCAGACCATATCGTGAAACAGAAAATAGTATACTAATTGTGATGCACTCGTAAATCTATATATTACGCCATTTTTACATAATAAATACACATATCGTCAAACTGTCGATTAAAGGTGACGCCATTATACGTATGGTATAACAATAATACAATTGCATTGTCTTCATTTTGCCTAATCTTCTTGTCACATCGACATGTCGGTTAATGGAATATATTGCTTAACTGGCAATAGGTCCGCCATTGGGCTCGATTGCGTATAATAATCGGAAATTATTTCATGCCAACGAGACAGGGTGATAGGTTAGAGCGGAGCGTAAAATGAACGGTTGTCACTTTTCAGCATTAAAACCAAGCACCGAAGTTAAATCAGTTGAGTGTAAGACCGCACAAAATGTGCCCAAACTTATTCGGGCGGCTATAAGTTTGACACGTAGTTTTGTGCGGTAAAATCGACGATCGTTCATTTTATAATACGCTCTAACCTATTGCTCTTTCTCGTTCGCTTGAACTAATTTCCAATTTTAGTTCACCAATTTTAGTGTGTTAAATGTTTGTATTGTGCAATAAATAGATTTTTCATTTCATTTAAAACTGGTCGCGATCAGCCATGGTGATACAGAGTCGGGAAAATCTAATCAATAGGATTCGGTTTGTAAAAATCGTAAAAAGAAATAGGCCACAGAATAAAATCGACATTCAAGACCGCCCATGTTTTTATAATTACCGAAAGGAACCGCACAGGAACCGCCCGATTTGGCCGATGGATAAATCGCCCGTAAATCGGGCGCGTGCTTTTCGGAGTCGCGGGCGCCAGGCAGCGGCGCGGGCGCGCCGCCGATTTCCATCCGGGGCGATAAAGTGCGCCCGCGGACAATAGGATGTAAATTCATGTGCATACAAATCGCGCGCTGAACGTGCGGAGGGGGGCGAGGGGGGGCGGGGTGATTTTTCCGAGACGCGAGGGGCGCGGGAATTTCCCCATTTGCATACGAGCCGATACCGATGTTATTTCAATTAATAATTCGACTTCTCTGGCCGTGGTCCTGTCTGTATATCAAGTGTTTTAACGAGGAAACGTTTTTAAAAAGGCTTTCATACTAAGGTTTTTATTGTCGCCTTTTTTTTATATATATATATATATCTCGTGACTCAAGAGTTGTATCACCAATTATGGTTGTATTATATATTACCCCAATTAGAGACTTATACTAAAATTTATATTGGTTGACTACTAATACTTTAATTTTTAATTTTGACATTATTTTAATATTGTACTAACACTTTAAGATAATTTTGGAAATATGTTTGAGATATTTATTATATTTGGATACTTCTGACCGTTTTAAAGCAGTACTCTAATTTGAATCCCATCATTATATATATTTTTAATGATACATTATGATTTTCTAAGTGCTTGTAAGTTCTAACTAGGTTTTTTTTTCGTTAAAATAAATCTAAACGTATGTACAGGTAAAAAAATCTCATACGCCTGCCTTAGTACAGGTCTAGGCCTAGTTAGGCGGCGTTGACATTGTGTCAAGATGCTGTAGTGTGCTTTGTTTTTTGCTATGGGTCCAAGATCGAATAACTTGTAATTCCGCAGTAATATGTATACTTCCTGTTTTACTTTAAATATATAAATAAATAAATAAATACATTCTGAGAATACATCACTTTACGTTGCCTGCTAGTGTACTTACGCCTACCTCATTGAGCGGGGAGAGGGCACAGTATACCGAGAGAGCAGTAGACGCTCTGTCGAGCGACAGGGCATTGCGGGAATAGGGTGCGAGGGAAGTGGGCAGAGGGGTACGTCTCGACGATCGCCTTTGGTTAGCATTATGCGCGGGTAAATTTTGGCGACTTTTTCGAAGGTTTGCATATCCGCGTGGGTTGAGTAGAGAACACCTGGCGTCAATATGCGAGCGCTTACGACTTGTGACATATTCGCTTGGATTTCAATTTTGTTCTAAAAGAAGCTACTGCCTGGTATACTATGGAGCGAGGGCTGGTTTAAAAAGAGCCTCGAAATTCACCAAATAATTAGTCATAACTCCGCAACGGAATGGGTTACACGAGTAATTCCCATTGTGCTACTTAAAAGGTTAGCTAATCCATGACCTGAACTGGCATGACCATCTCTTGAATTATACCTGATGATCCACAAGAAAAGTTTTTACGCAAAAAATATGGTGTGTTGCGATACTACCTACCCCGAGTTTTTGTTATGTTCCAAGAGCCTGTGCCGACTAAGTGACAACATTTTATGGCAATTATGACATAAAAATGTAAGTCTTGCTCCTGGAAGCGGTTGCGCCTTAGCTGGACTCTCCCGGTGCTAATGGTGTTGAAATCTCCCGAAAAAGTGACAAGTAAATAAATCCAGCCACGAGCTCGTCAACTGCTCACTTTTAGTTGGGTTTAAACTTACTGTAAAATCACTGAATTATTATTTCCTAATTCGAACGCATCCTAAATTCCATACCAAATATCTCATTATTACCATAGATACATAGACGGCCGCTAAAATGATTTCGCGCGTCATTGAACGAATATTTCTGGTAAAATTTCTTTGTTAAAGACCGCTGTTCGGTCGTCATTGTCAAACATCGGGTCGTGAACAGTTTTTTTTGTGATTTTTAATGTTTTCAGTTGGAATATGAATAGAAATGTCAGTAAATTTGATTCTAAAATACTCTATCAATCAAATTCAGTGATTTTATATACATATTATTCCAATTTTTCTGTTTTTTTTTTAGTTGAAAAATTGGGTGAGGCGCTATGGCGTCATTACTAATTATTGAGTTTTTTTTGCGATAAATAACTCTAAAAATGTTTGCCTAATTCGTTGACTATCGCTGAAATATATAAAGTTTTCGGCGTATTTGTAACTTAATGACGTTATTTTTTCGAGAAATCATGAAAATTTTCATTGGTTTTAAAAATCAAACGAAATATTACCTTTAATAGAAAATCTAATAAAGATTACGATAGCATTTTCGATTTCTAAATAGGGTTCCTTAGTTTTCCGTAAGACAAGTACAAGTTAGAAATGCCGAGTTTTTGTCACTTTTTCGACTTTCTCATATTTATTCATAATTATCTAATTGTTTTACAAAATGAGATTTCAAATATTCTATATATATTCGAAATTTTAATGCGATCATTGTACAGATTTTATTTATTTATGATTGATATATTAGTTCCATAGTTACCTATAGTATTTTTTGTCGAGCGCGGCGATATTGCAAGAAATTCCAATAAATTCCAAGAAATTAACGTTGTAATTTACAATAATCACGTATGTAGTTATAGTGTCCCCAACAAAAAAATAGCAAAAAAATACAGTTCGCGACAGTCATGGTTACTTGCCAGGAATAATCTCTTTTTTTATAATAATTAAAGACTGAATAAAAAAAAAACAATTGATGTAATGTTAAAATAATGTTTTTATGCATATTGTTTATTTTTTTTATCAAAAAAAACATACAGCGCTACAATAAATAATACAATTACATTAAATACAGTATTTCTGGCCGATGACATGCTTTCAACAATGTTTCATTGAATTGAGGCAACTGTACGCACAATGCCTATGGTAAAGGATGGGAGAATGTAAAGGAAAAAATGGGTAGTGTTGATATACTATATAGGATGAGTATAAATTTATCAGTACCCTTTAAGTGGGTAGATCAGTACCTACTAGCAAACAAGAATTTTTTAAATAAAAAAAAATAGTTAAAAATGTTTTCGAAATTCGAAAACCCTATTTTTTTAAACAAACTGAGGAGCGTTCAGCGCGCTGCGCCATCTAGCAGCAGGTTAAATATCGCGAATATTGTTTATTCGCGAAATTTTACCTATATATAGCGCAGCGCGCTCACGCTTCTCAAGCATTTTTTTTTTCAAAAAATAATTGATTAAATTCTAAAAATATATATTATTTTTACTGACCTGACCTTTTGAAAGTTTCGTATTTGATTGTGCCGATTTACAGCTGCAAGGGGGGCGGTAAATTTAAAGTCATACTGTATATGTATTACGTGCAGTACAAACAAGAGGAAGATTAAAATAAAACACTTGATATAAAAAGAAAAATATGCAGAATACAAAAGACAATTCTTTTAAATAATCTTTTGATAGATTAAAAAAACAGGTATATCAATTTACTCGGAAAAGCATGTCTGTTGTAACTCTCACAACAATATTATTATTATTAGATGCGAAAGATTGTCGTAGTGCGATCGCTATTGTGTAAAACTCTAATTTACATAGATCATCCAGGGTGAGTTTTAATTAGTGATAACACCTTGAAGTGGATAATCAGGACCAGGAAATAAGCAACTTTTATTAAATATTTTTTGTAAAAAACACAAAAAAACGAAAAAACGTATCTTTTTATTTTGGAATAAATAAATGTTTTGAAAAATAGTATAAAAAGAATTGAGCTCGTTGGGCTATCCAGCGGTAGGTAAAATATCGCGAATATTGTTTATTCGCGATATTTTACCTATTGCTAGGTAGCGCAGCGCGCTCGACGCTTGTCAAAAAATATATATTAATCAAGTTTTTCAAATTTGCCAAAAAAAAAATTTTTTTAAACAAAAGTTGCTTGTTAGCTTGTACTGATTCATCCACTTCAAGGACCTAACTAATTAAAAACTCACCCTGTATATATTTATTATTATTATTATTACTAAATTACATACACAGAGCAAGCTATGTATTAAGAACAGATTTAGCGCATCAGGACTGTGATACTAATACCTATTGTGCTTAACTAATTCCTCGCAGACCACTGGTTTGTCTCCTAGAGTCATCTAATTTTACAACACCAGAGACATAGGTACCATAGACAATTGAAAAAAGAAGTAAGTGAATTGAGTTTCCAGATAGGCGGGTGTATACGGCGAGGCAATCTCCACTGATATTTCACTTGGACATATCAGACCGTTGAATTGATTGGAAGCACTTTGGCCAACGCCAGCGTTTCCATTCGAACTGCCGCGGCTCCGGAGAGCCGCCGCCGTAGAGAGCGCCAATTAGACCGCTCCCGATAAGCGAACGGGACTAAAGTATCGAATACTGTACCAAGCGGTGACAACAATTCGCTTACTGAGGATAAGCTTATTATATCTATCACAAGAGTAAAACTGAGAAACTTGCTGTAGTTTTTTTTAATAAAAAATATAGCTTTACTAACACTCTTGCCCGTCATCTAATAATATTTAAAAAAATAACAAAAAAAAATGTTTTATAAGTGCAGCAGCATGGTGGTACTTAGAACGGGCTATCATAACTGAATGCGTATACAAAATTTTGTGCCTGTGCTTTTGATCCTTGAGGAGTTTCCTCGTTGGAAGCCAACCCTGGGTGCCGCAGTCGTGTTTTGGCGAAACTTAGAACGGGCTGTCGTAATTGAATGCATATACAAAATTTCGTGTCCGTGCTGTTGGCCGTTAAGGAGTCACCTCATCGGGAGCCAACCCTGGGCGCAGCAGCCATGTCATGGTAAAACTTAGAACGGGCTATCATAACTGAATGAGTATACAAAATTTCGTGTCTGTGCTGTTGACCGTTGATGAGTTCTCTCGTCGGGAGCCAACCCAGGGTGTAGGATCAGGTCGTATACCCCGAACGTATACCCTTCTGGTACGCGCGGGGTGTCGTTGCATGATATCCCGGGCAGATAAGACGACCACCGTCGTTATAACTGCCCGGGCGGTGGGTGGGTTCTCCACCCTCACCTGCCGCCTTGAAACCACTAAACTGTAGGATCAGGTCATGCTTACCATAAAAATAAATACATTGTCATCGGAATTGACTAAATATGTACATTTTCAACTTTATATCATAATATTTTTGGAGTTCCCATCATTAGAACAGGATTTCGATAAAAATGCAAGTATATCCTTTCAAATAAAAAAAGAATTTTTCAAATCGATCCATAAACAAGTTCTGAGGTAACAAACATAAAAAAAAGATACAACCGAATTGATATGTTACTCCTTTTTTTGAAGTCGGTTAAAGCAACATACTCGTGTGTATATACTAAATGTCTACAATCCTACATGATTAGTGTAAAATTATGTTAATGAAATCTAAGATTATCGCCGTTGTTTAACATTATAAATAAGATAAAATCGAATTTACGACGTGAACTTTGTAACACTCGACGTCTCGGTGATGTTGCAACCGCCGTTGTTTAGGGTAGACTGTCTACCCTAGACAACGGCGGTTGCAAAATCGCCGAAACGTCAGGTGTTACAAACTTCACGCGGTAAATTCGTTTTCATCTTATTTATTACATGATTAATTTTCTTTAGTAGTTTTATAATAAATGTTGTAAAACTAATATTTTATTTTTTTATTTTATGAAATTATCTAATACAAAAAACACATGTTGGCAAAAACAAAGCATCAATAATAATATCTTTTACATTTTTTTGCGAAGTACATAAGATGACATTTGTGTGGATTGTATCATCCCCCTAGATCATATGTAAGTATCTATAGTATATATAGGTATGTCTATAGTTATATGACTGTTCTGGCGTGATAGTACTTAATACATAGAAACCACTTTCTTTTCTTTTATTCAATCAGATCGCTCATTTATTCTTAAAAAATAATGTTAAATATATAAATAAGTAAATGATATTAAATATATAAATAAATAAGTGAATAACTAAATTTATATATAAAAAAACACATTAATTGACCAATAAATTAAATATGGTTATTGTAATAGTATTCTGATATAATTTACTTTGGTGACAATTTTGTAAGTGGTATGTTATTTATGTATTTTCAAGTGTTTTTATTATATATCAAACAGATTATCGGGTATAAAATAAATAGACCGTAACTATTTTCGTTTAAAGTGGTATTATATACAATTGACACTTGGCTTCTTTCAAATAGTGGCAAACTGCCGTGGCAAAAGCCAATCGATTGTGCACTCTGACTAACAGTCGGGGAAGTCTGGAAGCTGTACTGTTTCCTATAGAGCGGGAATGGCTGCGGACCTTACGGCGACTGCTCTTGAAATGACCATCGGCCATCCGATCCTGGGTGAAAGCCGGGCAAAGGACGCGGTGGTCCGCGATAGATTCGGTATACACCGTTTCACCGCTTCGTAAGGGAGAGGACCGCACAAGCGACCTCGAACTCGGAACCAATCGAGAGACCGGAGAAATCTGGTCACAATTGGAAGCAAAGGCGCGAGTGTCGGCACGCCAGGTAACATTACTGGCTATCTCGCGGTTAAGGCGTTGGTCTCTTGCGGGTAAAATAAATCTAAACCGCGACTACCGCTGTAGTCGACTACCCAAGTTGTCATTGCGCACTACTCCTGCATCGCCCTGCCACTCGAGAGAGCGTTTACTGTTCTAACTCCGTATACTGTGTATATAATGGAAGCAGCTGCATTGAAACAGTATTAAACTGCCATTGGCAGTAAGATTACTTATAACAACAAAAAAATCACTATAATTTGGCACGTATGTTCAACTCAATCGAAATTTAAATATAAGACCAGTACACATATATTGCAAGTATTCAGTCGAGGCAGAATTTATGCTATAATACATTAACAATATTATACCCCACATTTTAAACCAATAAATAATCTGAATCTTAATCTGATAAGTTGATGCTACGGTCTTCTCAATCGAGTTTGGAGTGTTAACCTGAGTTATTTATTAGTCTTGGTAATAAAAGCACAATTTCAAATTGCGTGCTCCGACTCTCGGGCGTGGCGTTGCCAGCCAAAGCATCGGATTGATTTGTTATAGCGCATAGCCAGCGACACGGCGTGGATTATTGATGGCGCGCACGGGCGACGTATTTCGATTCGGAAGCAATAATCTGCTGCAGTTTCATATTTTATCGGTGCGGATGACATCGCCATGCAGAGCTTCGATCGGTTTATATTCGCCTAATGCGAATTACCGCCCTTTTGTCCGCTTAATAATGAGGGTAGTGTAATTACGCCAGCGGCAGGCGAGATAATGTCATCGGTCCAAATGATGATGCTCTTCTGTACGAGTTGATAGAGAGTGCTTCGTGCTGTTTGGATTCAATTAATTAAAGTAAATAATAATGAGGCAAAAAAAAATGGCAACGAATTACAAAAAAAAGGTTGTCTCACCCTACTAAGACTTTCTCGGCAAGTAGTCCCTTCGAGAAGGAGGTTGACTAAAAGTTCAAGTTATTTATTTTATTTATTTATTTATTTTTATTTTAAACCAGTTGATAGGAGTTCCCACACTTGGTTATGTCAAAAGTAATAAAAATAACAAGTATAATATAAATACCTATTAAGGTATCAGATATGAACGTCGGTTTTGCAAGGTATGAACGTTGAACATCCAAGCGCAGATTTTCTAGGTTATATATGTAGAGGAAACAACATTTTCCAATATTTTCAATCAAAATTCTTAAGTAATTTCGTAAAATTTTCTATCTAATTTTCTATATAATCCTAAGTACTAAATAATCAAACAAATATTGGATAATTTCACAAATTATCATACGGGAAGATGTTTTAAAGAAAAAACACAAATACAAAGAAATCAGTAGGTAATAATAATTATAGTCAATAAATAGTTAGAAAACAAAAAAAAACGCAATTGTAAAATAGTCAATAATAGAAAGAATAAGGAATAATAATAGTCAAGTAGGTCAATAGAGCTGCGAAAAATTGATATTGTCGAAATCCTCAATGCTATAAATGGGGTTTTTAGTCAAAATACCCTGTACCTTTTTCTTAAAGTGAACCTCCCCAAGGCCCCTGATGTGTAATGGAAGTTTGTTGTAGAATAAGTAAGATTGGCAGAGAAAGCTATTCCGAACCTTACTCAGACGCACCTTAAAATGACGCAAGTCCTCTTTATTTCGCGTATTATACGAATGAATATTTGAGTTAGTTGAGGTAGTCTCGATATTTTTTCTCGTATACACATGATGTTTTGGTATATATACGCGGCGTACAAAGTCATGATACCAGATTCGATGAAGTACTGCTTGCAAGATGTTAGCGAAGATATTGAGAACAGATTTCTAGTTAAAGTATTGTCGATGAGTATTATCGAGGTGTTAACAAGTATATCAACGTATATTAAGTATTAACGAGTATCTTAAAGTATTGTCGACGAAAATCAGTCTTGGAAATTTTTACTTTTTACTCGATCACTTGGGCATTTGCAATCCAATATAATTGCCCTGGAGCTATGAGATATTCTAACCGCAATTTCACAATTTTTAGCTCATCGAGGCATCTGTGGCCTAAATTCAAGTCAATAAGTCCAATATTTTTACCATAAACAAATGATGCCTGCATGCCAAATTTCTAAATAATCGGATTAGGCATTTAGGCGCTATCATAGAGAAATGCAAAGAGAGACACTCAGAGAATAGCACAGACAGACTTCCATCTACAAATGGTCTTAATCGTGTCAGGGGGAGGGGAGGGGGGGGGGGGCTCAAAGCGGATATTTCCGTCTTCAACTCGATTTTTTTTTGGGCGTTCACAATTCTTTTCCTCCTCGTTGATTGGCCAGGAGAAGTAAAATCATTCAAAAATCATCTGGCCAATAAAATCTTGCAACGAAGTAGGTACCCAGGCATATTATTATTTTATGCTATGATTTTTCATGCCGTCTATTCAATAAATAAATATATACGAGTATTTCAAAAAAATCTCTATTAAATGGTGTTGATCCCGATCATTGGAAAAAAATGCTGTAGTCCCTTTACCCAAAAACTTGTCCCTCAATCAGAGAAAGATTACAGACCAATATTCATTATCAATTTATTTAACAGAGTGCTGGAGCGTGTTGTATTCTCTCAATAAATAACTTTTTGACTATCATGTATCGCTGGATT
Source organism: Micropterix aruncella (assembly GCA_944548615.1). NCBI lineage: Eukaryota > Metazoa > Arthropoda > Insecta > Lepidoptera > Micropterigidae > Micropterix > Micropterix aruncella. The sequence goes on from OX155956.1 coordinate 27,296,580, forward strand.
GCTATGAATCCGGTTTCAGCGAGAGACACAGTACCACCGACAGCACTATTCAAAACCACATATAATATTATGAATAACAAAACTCACAATTCTAACCTGTCTAGATTTGAGTAGAGCGTTCAATTTAGTTACCTTCGACCTACTCTTGGATCTATTACGCTCAATGAATCTCTCCAAAGATGCACCGAAGTGCATCTTTGGAGATAAGTGGTTCGACACTTATCGCGAGGTCGCAGACGGATGGTGTAAAGTCAGATAAAAAGTATTTGCCAAAAAGTTTACGTTAAAAAAAACACAAATTATGCTCACCGCCATCTATTCTCTAAATCTATTCCATTTTATCTTGAATATATAACAGTTCCATGAAATAAATTTGTCATTATTGTATCAAATGCTAATATTCAGAGCTAACGGCCAACCTCCAGTAATGGAGAGGCACCGCGAGAAGAAAAAGAGAAGAATCAAATGCTATCTCAAATTTAAATATGTAAAATTTTAATTTGTTTATCATGCATTATCACGGATTATATTATCTTACAGCTAAAATTATATAATATATAAAGTACATATTTTTAACGGTTTCATGTAAGATATTGTTGTTACACAAAAAAACTTTCATTTGTATATTATATGTTTTGTGCAATAAATATTTACTTATATACATTTTCTGTATCATTTAAAAAAAATAGTGTAATACAAATGGGGAAAACTCTTGAAAAGATAAACGTTTTAAAAGGTGCCGAGAATTTGCTTTATTTGATTGATTGATTGATTGATTGCAGGCTGATTAATCATTAAGTCGCTCGTCATTCTACTGCTAACTACAGTATGCAATCTGATACTTATTAATGAATCGTCAGTTAAATGGCACATAGGCAATAATTAATTTAGCCTGCGGATTACCTACACATGGAATATGTAGGTACTCCGTAGTGGAATATGTAGGTAATGCTCTAATAAAAAAATATCTCTAAATATTGGTAATAATTAATGTAGTAGTTATAGTATTATTTGTCCAGTTATTATTCTAAATGAATAAATAAGAGAAAATTTAAATAATTCAAACTACATACAGCACATGAAGAAGAGGAAGACGAAGCAATAATTAATAACAATTCGACACCCGAGTGTATAAACCAAGCCCCTCAACTTAAATCGTAAATCAGCAGCGTCGAAAATAGACCCTAATGATGCAATCCCCCCCACTTTTGTTTGAATATTTTCACAAATGAGTTCGTCATTTCCTTCGACTAGATTCCGTTCGGATTCCCCAAGGAAGAATCCGCATTCCTTGCTATTTTTGGACTGCCGCAGCTTTCATAACTTAGCATAAAGCGAGCAAACGAAACTGTAGCATTACAGGAGCGCCAATCGAATTAATAATTTACTCTGTACAAAACTGATAAAATAGGTCTTGTCATCCCAAGGCTTTCCTGGCAAGTACCCAAGGTCTGATTTCAACTTAATATTAATTTCGTAAATAAAATCTATAAGCGCCCTCTCTTGGCCAGCGGATGAATCCGTTTGGGCTCTGCTACACAACCGCCTCAAGCGGTGCGATTCATTTCTCGGCTAGCCTCGCGCGTTAATATTTGATATTTGTATAGCGGAATTTAAATATTATTAGAATAGCTTGTATATGAGATATTCCCACCAAAATTATTTAACAGCGTGATTTCAGTCGAGTCACTAAGTACAATATTCCGAGATTGAGATATGACTAGAGCGCCCCCTGGTGGACCCTTTTTAACTATTGCCATGACCAAATGATGCCTGCATGCCAAATTTCAACTCTATCGGATTAGAGTTTGGGCCCTATCGTGGAGGAATACACACAGACAGACTTCAATCTGGAAATGGCCTTAATCGTCTCAGGGGGATCAAAATGGATATTTCAGTCTTCATCTCGATTTTTTTTTAGCGCGTTCACAATACTTTCCTTCCTGGTCGGTTGGTGGGCCGGAAAAGAAAAATCCACTAATTTTCTGATAGGCAGAGTTTTATTTTCATGCAGTTTCAGTTTCAATCGAATCCTGCAGGGAGGGCACTCTAAAATACGAGTATGAATACCACAAAAATAACTTCGTCAACTTTTTAGCAGTTTGTAGATGGGCAGCATATTATATTCATGTGGTTGCAGTTTTATTCGAATCCTGCATGACACCACTCTCTAAAATATACCACGAAAATAACTTTGTCATGGTGATGTGCGCTTAAAACGTTATTGTCTGGAAGATATTTGTGTTTTCGTAGTATTGCCATAAAGGAAAGACAAGGACTTTTAGCTATTTCGGAGCGTATCGGATATTTATAGGTTGTTAACGTTTTATGGATTTTTATTTTATCGCCATCCCGTTCACGTTATTTATTATAAATATATTATGAAGGTTTTTTTGGGGAATGTGTGAGCGCCTTGTTTTCTAAACTAAAGAATAGTATGAGGGGTGTTCGAAAAAAGTGATAATCAGGTGCAGACTCTTTGCAAACATATACAAATTAATACTGGCAGGCAAAGCTATACATCTGTAATTATGTCCTAAAAAACTAAAAAAATATTTTCATTTGTTTTTTTTTTTTAATAAGAGTCATTTGTTTGTATCTCGTCGAAATGTGTTGGCGAAAATAAAAAAAAGAAATTTTGCGAGGTAATTAAATACCTTTGCTTTAAAAATGTTTGTACCGAGCGAGTATTTCAAGGCTTGCGAGATACAATAAGGATTGATGCTCGCTTAGGGATGAAAAAGGTATCCGCACGCTGGGTACCTAGAACGGTAGACTGAAAAGATTTCGCAACGCTCTTTGCATTCGTTTCAACAGGATCCTGACGGTTTTTCGGCTCGGTTCATAATTATGGACGAAACATGGTTTCACCATTACGATCCTGAAACAAAGAAACAGGCCATGACCTGGAAACGACCATTCCATGACCTGGAAACGACCATCATTTCCAACTCCTACGAAATTCAAGGCCATTTCATTCGCCGCTAAGATCATGGGCTCTTTTTCTAGAACAGTCAAGGGGTCGTGATGATCAAGTACCTTGACCATAGGCCACTATATTGGGGTCTGTATACGCTGAACAAATAAAAACGCTAATTACGCTGAATCAATAAAACTTGCTTAAATTGTTTTGTCTCGCCAAGAGTCCAGTGTTGCGATGGCTGTCATTGAAGAAGCTGGCTTTGAAGCACTCGGAACATTATCCATACTCACTAGAACTCTCCCATAGGTTTCTATATATTTCCGATATTAAAGAAACATCTAAGAGGTATAACATTTCAAGACGATGATGCGGTAATAGCCGCCGTGCAAGAATTTTAAGGTAAGCGGGATAAAGTGTTTTTAGGGAGGGTATTTTATGTTTAGAAAAAAGATATATTAAGTGTATAATCCTAATGGGTGATTTTATCAAAAACAAAAGAATACTCTATACAAGTTAATTTCATCATACTCATTATCAGTTTTTATTTACCGCCGTAGTATTGTTTTGTCGTCAGTATTGTCGTCGGACCATTTCGTTTCGCATGTTTTTGTTTGTCATTGTCAAACACAAAAAGAGTTGTCAACTACAACGGGCGAACCCGTCACCTCAGGAAGTTTTAACGATTAGTCGTTTAAAGTGAGCGCAGAAGACTTGGACAAAGCAGTCCACTGTCAAGCTCCGCCACATGCCCGTAAGAGGCCAACGCCTTAACCGCGAGATAACCAGGTATGTTACCCAGCGGGCTCACACTCACGCCCTTACTTCCAATTACGACCAGATTACTCCGGTCTCTCGATTCGTTGTGAGTTCGAGGTCGCTTGCGCGGTCCTCTCCCTTACGAAACGGTGTAAACCGAATCTATCGCGGACCACGGCATCCTTTTCCCGGCTGTTCACCCAGGATCGGGTAGCCGATGGTCGTTTCCAGAGCAGTCGCCGTAAGGTCCGCAACCACCCCCGCTCTATAGGAAACAGTACTGCTTCCAGACTCCCCCGACTGTTAGTCAGAGACTGGCTATCTCGCGGTAAAGGCGTTGGTCTCTTGCGGGTTGTGGCGTAGCTAGACGTCGGATTTGTAATGTCCACAGTCTTCTACGCTCACTGCACGGTCGATAGAACGATGAATCGTTAAAACGTCCTGCGGTGACGGGTTCGCCCGTTGTGGTTGACATCTCAATATGTTAGTCAGAGTGCACAATCGATTGGCTCACGCCGCACGGTGCGCAGACCGTCCAGGAGCGCCAGAAGGTTGACTCCTAGGGGAAACTAGCCTTAAGGTCAGAGTCAAGAGAGAAACATATTCTTTGACAAATTGGGCGCCCAATAGGGTCGAGAGAAAATATTTTATTTCGGTTTTTGTTTCCTTAAATAGATAAGAAATATATTTGTTTATTTATTTATTGGTTTATTTATTTACCTATTTATATATTTTATTGATATACCTTAATAAATCTCTTTTTGTTAAATAAATCTCTTTTAGTTTTTAAGAATTAATGAGTGATCAGGATGAATGATAAAAAATATTCATAAAAAAGGTAAAAGTGAAGTCTACGTTTTAAAAACTATCACCCCAGAACAAACATACAATCTAGTGGGGTGATAAAATTCACACAAATATAATCTAATCTGCTACGTAAAAAAAAATACAAAAATATTATTATACTTTTTTTTATCAAAATCTGGTAGTACTTATATCGGATAATTTTATAAAATTAAACAAAATAAACAAAAATAGTGATCCATCTTCGTGAGTAAGTTTTAAATATACTTTAAAATATGTCATGGTTATATTGTGGGTGATGCAAATATATAAGCATCTTCGAGATAGAATGGGGATGGCCGCATCGGGATGTAAGAGTAATACACGGAAATAGAATGTTACCCCCGCTTGCTTGAAACCCCCCAACTGAACCAGAAATCCAGTCATAAAATGCACTAGAAATTAAGCGTAATGTCTTCTTGGCCATGTGTGTTTGCGAGTGTTTGCATAAGGAACGGCAAATACCCGCGCCCCGTCGAGTGTGTCTGACAAATGAACGACGAAACGGCGGTCGGCGACGATTGACATGCTATTTCGGTTGTCGCTAATATTTCAAACACTGAAAAAAGGTTGCGGTTCGTCGCTTGCCGCGCTTAATTTGTCACTAAGAAAAATACACGGCGGTGAAGCGGTCTGGTGAACTTGAAATGTTGCATTTCTCAATCGCTTATTCCTCTTTAAAAACTCCGTATGACGGGGGTAGTGGGATTTTATAGATATATTCTGGGACAGATTTTGTGAAAAAATATAAAAATACAGTATTGCTATTAACAATAAAAGTATATATTCTTTCAAACTTGGTCTTATTTCGAATTATAGCTCGTAGGAATCTGCACATCTTGTCCTTCCTCTACGTATTTTATTTAAATGCACGATGATATTTGTATCATCGTGCATTTAAATAAAATACAAGTGCATACGAAATGACACGAGAAACCCAATCAAATCACTTTTCCTGGAGGCGTTCAGTTGACTTTGATATCGAAGTCGCGGGGCTTGAAGGGTTTAATAATCCAACTGCGACTTATTTCCGCAACGCATCGTGGATAAAACCACTTATTTTTAGTGCTTGAATTGGTCAATTTGTTAAAGGTTTTTTTCTCCAGTTGCTGCAGAAATAGTGATAGCCAAAGCATGTTTTGCAAAATATTATTTTCGAAACCAGTGTTGCGAATGACAATTGTTTACATTCTGGATCCGCCATTGTTGAAGGTAGGTTTCGTGGTTTTTTAAATATGTTGTTTAAATTATAGAATTTTTTTGCTAAATTACGACCTCTAGGGGCAATTATGATACCTATTTTTGTGGCTCTGACGGCAATACTAATGATATTGTAGAGTTAATTAGTTTTTGAAATGACAGTTTGTCTAGTTTACAAGCCGATGCTCATAATCGTTTTGTTGCCGAATTCGTAATCCTGGTTACTATTTACCTCAAATCATGTATCGTTGTATATAACATAATTATTTCACAGCATAAATAACTTACTAATTAATAAATATTAACTCATTAATAAATAATAAAATAAAAAGAAATGAAATTAATCCGTATGCACAAGCGCAAGCAGAGTTGCCAAAGTTCATCACATACTCTTGTAACATTATCAATAAGTAGCTGGAGTTCTTCCACGCCACTGTACTTTACAAATTACAGCATATAGGGACTCAAAAATGACTACTACCACAATGTTGGTCAAATAAAGTTAAATTAGCGCCCGATTAACCATAATTCAATCTAGGCCTAATGATGGTCTCTTAACGTGAAATACAATCATCATCATGTCAGACGGTAGAAGTCCACTGTTAGACATAGGCCTCCCCAATTGAATGTTATGACGAAAGGCCTTCATCCACCTCCGACGCCTCCATCCTCCTGCTTCCTGCGACAGTGGCAATGTCATCGGTCCATCTTTTGGAGGCTATTAGGAACATTCGAGAACATCTTGTAGTCGTCATTCGAAAACATTTTTTATCCAAAGGTTGTTGGTTCTGCGAGCTATATGGCCTGCTCATTGCCAATTCAAGTTGCTAATTTTATAAGGTATGTCAGTGACCTTGGTTCTACTGCAGATTTCCTCGTTCCGGATCCAATCACGCAGTGAAACTCCAAGAATAGGTCTCTCCGTGGCTTGTTGTGCGACTATGAATGAGCTTTTGTATTATGCCAATAGTTAGTCAGTGCCTTATATCATCACTGGCAACAGGCACTGATTATAGATTTTCTACTTGAGGCTCTGTGGTATTTGTGACGATATTATATGGCGTGGTTACCCGAACGCTGCCTACCCAAGTTGGATTCGTCCGAAGACCTCCTTGTCAAAGTTCAATCTGCCTAGTTGGATCGTCTGACCCAAATAAATATACTGGTCGACGTGTTTCAATAATATCGTTCCCAACATGTAGCGGTATGGGTGCGACATAGGGATTGGATATGATTTTTCCTACCCATGTTTATTTTTAAACTGTTCTGTTGGGTGACGGTGTTTAGGTTTCTACGCATTGTGGCAAGGTTGTCTATCGATTCAGCCATCATCGAATCTATATACAATATGAACATTCAAATACCCGCATTTACTCCTTCATTCCCTACCACTATCAAACAACTGGAGGACAAACAATTTAAAAAAAACATTTAGGAGATGCTGATAGGCCACCCTTTCTATAATCTGACCGAATTCGAGGGCCATGACTTTGCAAATATTGTACCAATTTGAATGATAATTATATATGTACTTCTAGTATTTAAATTTAAGATTTAGCTTTAGTTTGATTATTTAACAAATTACTTACTACTATGGATGTTACTATGTACAGTTTTTAGTACGTATATATTTGATTTATTGACTATTTCAATTGTTAGGCTTCTGCTTTGATTATTCAACTTTTTAACTGACTATTTTAATTATTGTGTGTTTAGTAGGTAGCCATTGACTATTCTTTAATTTGTTTTGTAATACGATTCTACCACGAATAACTTTTAGTAGGTTCCAAAGTTTCTTAGATACTATATATTTTTTTAAATTAAAATAAGTATGTAACGTAAAGATTAAAGTAGTAATGACACTTACTACTTAAAACACAAATATTTTGACACGTCCAAGAGCGGTTTTTAGCCACCAATTGGACACGACGTAAATGTGATGTAATGTAATTCGAGGTCACGCAACTCACCCCCAAGAGATGCATAAAAATATTTAAATTAGCAAAGCAAACGTCTCGCGCGGCTGAACCCGCGGGTTGCCCGGCGCGTAATCGACGGTAAGAGATGAGCAGCTGGTCGAGGGTGGCAAATTTGATTGGAGGTGGGTCCCAACGCGCCACTAATGATGTAGGGGAAGACGGGGTAGGGGTTAGGCGCGGTTTTGCGGCCCTCAAAAATTCCAGTCACGCGCCCGCCCTCGGCGGCAGATGGCGCCACCTCTGATAATCATTTTGCAACTTGGGCTTAGATATGAAGTAGGACAGTAGTCGGAGAGCTCACTGCACTTACCTAGCGAGTTAATAGGCCCTTGCTGAGTTGGCCACGAAGACCCATTCTGTTCAGGGTTGGTCACACTCACGGGTCAACACTCATCCGACGGCCTACACGCATGAAGTGCGAGCCTGGATAGGACTCTGGCCTTATGGTTAGTTTCCCCTAGGAATGAACCTTCTGGCGCTCCTGGACGGTCTGCGCACCGTGCGGCGTAAGCCAATCGACTGTGCACTCTGACTAACAGTCGGGGGAGTCTGGAAGCAGTACTGTTTCCTATAGAGCGGGAGTGGTTGCGGACCTTACGGCGACTGCTCTTGAAATGACCATCGGTTACCCGATCCTGGGTGAACAGCCGGGCAAAGGACGCTATGGTCCGCGATAGATTCGGTAAACACCGTTTCACCGCTTCGTAAGGGAGAGGACCGCGCAAGCGACCTCGAACTCGTAACCAATCGAGAGACCGGAGTAATCTGGTCACAATTGGAAGTAAGGGCGTGCGTGTAGGCCCGCCCGGGTAACACTCCTGGATATCTCGCGGTTAACGCGTTGGCCTCTTACGGGCTTGTGGCGTAGCTAGATGGTGGACTGTTTTGTCATCAAGTCTTCTGCGCTCACTCCAGGGAGATAGAACGACTAACCGTTAAAACTTCCTGAGGTGACGGGCTCGCCCGCTATAGTCGACAACCCTAGTTGCACCTAGCACTAATAGGCTATGTGTAGCTGGGCCACTATGACCCGTTCGTTTTTAGATCGGCCCAGCTCACGGGTCAGCACCCATCCGGTAGCCTCCTTGCAGAAGTTTCGAACCTGGATGGATTTTTGTACCAGGAGGGTCTGTTTCCCTTGATAATCGTTTCTTCGGGTGAGTCTTGACGGTTTGCGAACCGTGCGGCATCAGCCAATCGATTGTGCAATCCGACTGATTACCAGGAGAGTGGAAACGTCTGAGACATATTTTTCTAGTATATAGCAACAAAAAAATATCATTATCATCCAACAAAAGGCTCAAAATCATATCGGAATCGCTAAACACATTCAACATTGACGGACTGGAAGCTCGGTCTTTCGCTCTATCCAATATTGAAACGATAGCGGGCCATAGCAGCTTTGCAGTATGCGGTTTACGGTCTGCTGTCTACGTTGCGGTCTGTAGTAATTTTCGAAATTATACCTTATTTCGTGTTACCCATTATTTTTGTATAATTATGGTCATATATTGTATATAGTCATTGTGATAGACATTGTATATAGCCATAGCCATAAATACTGATCAATAATCTGCAGAGAGCTCTTGCACTATCAGTACTGTTTACCATGGGAAGTGGTGACATATTGGGGCAATCGCGGATTTTCAAGCCGGGCGTGGCCAAGGCGGTGATAAAGGCTGCCGGAAATGAAATTTTACACGATTTTCAGGCGGTGTTCACTGAGAAATGTCCTGAATGAGAAATACGGTCTTAATGTTAATTAACTCTTCGTAAGTGACATCAAAAATATGCTGGTCGGAGGTGGAAAAGCTATGAGCGAGTTTGTGAATCTACGTATCTCAGCAGATCAAGGTTTAGTAACGAAGGCTCGAACTAGATGATATGCCCAAGCAGTTTTAATGCTAAATCAATTGCAAACTTCGCATAAGAATGCGAGACCAATTGTAATTACATTCTATAGCATTTGAAGCCTGATTCTATTAGCACATATTGAGTATTGAGCTGGACGAAGAAAAAGTGGAAGGAAAAGTTCTAAATGGCCATTGTCGATCGTGAGAGGTATGATGACGAAATATACCAACTCTCTTAGCTGGAAAAGTATGTATAAATGATTGTTATTTTTAGAGGTTTAAAATAGATTTGAGTATTTATTCCAATATTTGGTATAGGGACAATAGAAACACCCTTATTGGGGAATACTAAATATATGTTAATCATCCCTTAATGATGACGTTATTAAACATTATGTTATTAAAATCTAACATTATTTTCGTCTAGACTGCTTCAATAAGATTTGGAGTACTCCGTTTCACCGCTTCGTAAGGGAGAGGACCGCGCAAGCGACCTCGAACTCGGAACCAATCGAGAGACCGGAGAAATCTGGTCACAATTGGTAGTTAGGGCGCGAGTGCCGCCCGCCAGGTAACATACCTGGCTACTCGCGGTAAGGCGTTGGTCTCTAACGGGTTGTGGCGTAGCTAGACGTCGGATTTGTTATGTCCAAAGTCTTCTACGCTCACTGCACGGTCGATAGAACGATGAATCGTTAAAACGTCCTGCGGTTACGGGTTCGCCCGTTGTGGTTGACATCTCAATATGCTTCAATAATATTAAGACAAATATATAAGAAGTAAATTGTTAGAGGAAATACACAAGGGAGTCATTATCTTTGACGCTCTTTCTTACAAAACATACTCGAACCGTATTACTTTTAGCAGTTGGATTATATTCTGTTGTATATATAATAAATACATACATTTAAATTTGCAATTCAACGGGTTATTTTTAAATGACATTTCAAATTCTCCTATATCTGTTCTAACCGCGTACGCAGGGGACATTTGTTAAATATTTCGGAGTCTTATTTATTGTACTAACATCTCTTTTTAATCGTTATGACAGGTCAAATACAAAATGTGTATATTCCAACAAAATACATCCTATTTGCATTAATTACTTTTCATTTTATTGTAGAAAGGTGGTCCACAAAAAGACAAAAGTATTGCGAGAAAAATAAATTTTCCCAAATGTCTATCGTTTTTTATCGGAATGAATTGCAGCTACGAATAAATAATTTCGGAAACCATAACTTGTCCTAACCAAACGAGTTTACCTGACCATTTTGCGTCTCGCACATTCCTATAAAATGCAGCGCTACGCTCGCTATTTTAAGGGTGCCTTACCTATTCTAGAGCAGTGGGACGTAGTTCATTTCAAGTAGCTCTTAGAGCGGCTATTGCAGCCTCGGCTAGTATAACGCCATCTGCCGGAGCGCGCGTGATAAGAATTCCGAAAAGCCGAGACGTAAATGGGGGAAAACTGGGAACGAGTGAAATACGGCCTACTTGGCCTACCGCGTGCGATGCGTTGTCGAGACCGATTTTCCTGCACAGATTCTGTGAATCCGATTTATAGAAAATAGAGAATAAAGGTCAATGGTGTCAACATTAACATTCAAAATACGCCGATAATAAGATACTAAAAGCCAGCAGTGTTTTGAGCAACTTTGAGCTGAAAGAGAAAGGACACCGTCACGTATTAGGTAGTCCATAGCATTCGAATTCATCGGGGCTTCATTCTTCTCTAGCATCACACTGGGAATATTTCTATTCGTCTATATTTTTTGCTCAAACGGTTTATGTTTCAACATCATAAGAGAATATATAGGGAAAACTAAATTGATCTTGATGTTTATGGTGATATTTCGGTTCTTCAAGATCTTAGTAAGAACAGATCTTCCAGATCTTAGTGCACCTTGAGCCATTGCATACTTTTCTTATTTATGTTAGACAGGTTCCATTATAAGAGACATGGAATCCAAGATAGATAGAATTGTCCATATAACATCAATGACCTAAATGCTGATGTCATTTGAGAGTTCGTTATAGGCTTGGTCGACGATCATAAGCTTCATTTTACTTCTGTTGATTGCTTCTTCTGCAGCGTCTTTTGCTTCTTCTGCAGCAGATTGTTGCTTGTTTAGAGCATTCATGTCATATTGCTAACAACACAATGTCATTGGCGTAACTTAGGACGGCTTTCCTCTTGCCACCAATGACTAAATCTTACTTCCAGTTCTCCAGTATCTTGCGGATGTATCTTGAGTATCTCTAGTAACTTGTATGTGTGCATCTTTGTTTTGCTCCTCTATTGTTTGAACACCTTTGAAAAATCGAAAAATTAAAAAAAAATACTTTACGGTGAAGGAGTAGGAGATAATAAAATAGTGAAACTTTTTTGAGGGCGGAGATGCAGTTTTAAGTTACGGAATGGAAGAAATGACACGAAGCAATGGAATTTATTTCCGCTAAGTTACGGCGGATTTGAATGTCTAATACAAGTACAACTAACTAAGAAATAACTTTCATGCGCTAAAAAATAGCATTATATAGTAAATATTATACTAGTTTAAAAAAAACAATGTATGCACAAATGGCCGACTTATTGCTTACTTACAGTCGACCGACAGATCGACTTATTTAACAGTGGACCATTTGATAACCTAATTTTTTATTGTCACTGTACAGTACACATATCAGTAATAAAGTTATGTTTAAAATGAACTAATACAAATATATGCCGAAAAGTTATGGTAAGATTACAATATAAAATATTTTACTATGTTTGCCAAGCGAAGGATTGGTTAGTAGCTGGTTGGTTAGTAGCTGTGTGAAAGCAAATATTCTTTCAACATCTTTTTGAAAATGAGCTTGTGCAACGAAGGCGCATGCTTGACAGAGTGTGGGAGATGATTCTATAGATGAAGGGAATGGACAGTGAAAAAGAACGTGTAAACAGAAGAGATAATCTAAGGTTATTACGCTTTCTCCTTACAATCTAACAATGTCATTGATTCATTGATCATTGATCATTATATATATTACATAACCGTCTTTTGGCTTTCATTACCAGCTTCCACTTAAGGCGCTTTGCCCCTCGCCGGGAGAACAACCCATCATAGGCGTTGTCATCGTGTCTGTTTGGCCAATTATAATACGTGGAGGAACCCCTTAAGACGCGGCGGTAACCGCAAGCCGTAACAGTAACCATAACACCGGCAAGGGTGCGCGTCGCTGCGGTTCCGGTAATTAACGAGTAGCGGCTTCGCGCTTCCTTCAATATATCGCCCTACTTGTTCCCCACGCTTTTATCTGAACTTCCGCACTGGAGGATCGCAAACTATTTGAGCTTTTCCATTTACACGCACATTCCAGCCTATCAGTAATGCGGTTGGGTAGTTATAATTACCGCTCGAGCTGATAGTGATCTTGATGATGTAATCATGTGCTTATAAATATCAGAATCTACCGCACTAAAAAGTATACACGCAAGAGATATACACTGTGATCTCTCAGTAATTCGGCAGATATCGGACCAGAGCACAACCGGATTATTGAAAACGCCGGATTACTGGAAATCACTAATAATGACGCATCTATACGACAGAAGTTATGTCTTATTATAGACGTATGTCTGTAATACTGTATTATACACTACATTAGTACATACACACAATTGATGTGTTAAGGTAAACTGAAACTACAGTAAAGAAACTCCATATTCTTTAGCGTGACTAACTAACGTTTCACCTTTTTCGAGCCGTTTCAAAATGTTTTTATCCACATGTGATATTGTTCTATGTTTACACTGCATACGTTTACACTGTATAAACCTTTTTAACTCACAGCACTGCATACACAAAATTATATTGTTGGAATACAGCACGTTAGCGAGTTAGCACAACACAAAACAATACTAGCAATAGGCAGACAAAGTAGACACATACATCGCGCATAGCGGTCCACTTCGCGCTCGAAATTACCGAGCTTAGTAGCTGCCTGTATATCACGCTCAAAATTACAGAGATTGGTAGCGGCCTGTATAACAACACCTGATCTAGCAAGCCGGAGAAGAAGTCATCGATATATTAGCTAGATATGCCTTCAGATTCAAATAAGTTAACAGAGAGAGCAATAAATTGAACAGCATGCGAAAGAAAAGCGGCAATATTCTTCGCGGCAGCTCTTACACCGGAAACGGTCGGCTGTCTGCCAGCGGACTGCGACCAAACTACTACTAGCCGGCTTTCACGGGTTTTGAAGGGGTTATTTTCGAGCGCGAACGGCCCATCTATGGGATTATATATATGTAGATGGAATTAGTGCCGGATTATAGAGGAAGTACTGTACTTCCTCGTAACTATATGAATCTCAAGATGCTCTATTTATACGCGCTGACATTTGTGATGGCAGATGCACAGCGTTGGCAGATGTAGGTTTTTTCATAACAAAGTTACCGGATATGACTATTTAGAAGTCTGGTGCTCTAGACACAACAATCTTAGAATATCTTCTTGGTCTGTGTCGTCTTTGGATCTTTCCTCTGTCATTTTTCTCTACCAAAATGGCACCATAACATTTTGAAAGTTAGGAAGCTACGTAATTCTATAATTCGTCTTTTTCGCCTTCGTCTCTCGAAACATTCCCATCAATAAATTGACACTCGTCCGTCTCGTCAACGCGGATACTCGCCTGGGCGGAATCATCTCAATAATGTTGTTTTGAAATGAGCGTCAAACTTTTTCGCGACGGAGGGGGAGCGCGGGCGCGGAAGTTTGCCAGCGAAAAGTGTCAAAACAAAACCCAATTACGCGCCTACGCGCACAACTCAAATTGGAAAAGAATAAAACTCATCTCAATCCGGAGAAGAAAAAGTGGGCCAAAGTGACTTAGCGACGAATAATTGTTTTTCCCCTTGCTTGGCGCGGGGAGGGGAGAGGAGAGGACCCGACGTAAATGTCGAAAATCAAATTAATTTCCATCATAACTCGACGCCTGGGCACGTAACAGGGGCAATAACGAACGGGCGCCACCTCCCAGTAAATCAGGAGCCTCTTTATGCGTACGTATATTGAGGACAGGAGGATAAATTAAATTGCCTTCCTTTATATTATTGTCTTTTTCATTAAAGAACATAATCTTTGATCACAAGAAGGCGTTTTTAATTAAAATTTAAGAGTTTTGGTAATGAAATTTACTCCGATTTTTTTTATTAGTTGTACTTGCAAAGTGATTCAGATTTGTCTTAATAGGACAACTTGGGTTGTCGACTACAACGGGCGAACCCGTCACCACAGGAAGTTTTAACGATTAGTCGTTCTATCTCCCTGGAGTAAGCGTAGAAGACATGGGACATAACAGTCCACCATCTAGCTACGTCACAAGCCCGTAAGAGGCCAACGCTTTAACCGCGAGTAGCCAGGAGTGTTACCCGGCAGGCTTGCACTCACGCCCTTACTTCCAATTGTGACCAGATTACTCCGGTCTCTCGATTGGTTCCAAATTCGAGGTCGCTTGCGCGGTCCTCTCCCTTACGAAGCGGTGAAACGGTGTATACCGAATCTATCGCGGACCACAGCGTCCTTTGCCCGGCTGTTCACCCAGGATCGGATGGCCGATGGTCGTTTCAAGAGCAGTCACCGTAAGGTCCGCAACGACCCCCGCTCTATAGGAAACAGTACTGCTTCCAGACTCCCCCGACTCGCGGCCAACTCAGCAAGGGCCCGTTAACTCCCGTTAACTCTTAATAGGACAATTTTGATTCCATTATATATTTATAAATAACATTGTTACATGACCTACTTTTAAAATAAAAAAAAAGAGTGTCAATAATGCATTTTGCGGCCCAAATACTTTCACGGTTATTAAATTATCCTTGCATGACTTTTAGCAATTGTTATTATTTTTCAAGTGATTTTTAATTTAGAATCTTTTCGCATAGTATACGTTTCATTTTCTCCATCGAATCGTTAAAGTCTAACTGCAATTTTTGCCTAATTATACCGTTTTCTTTTCTGTAAAGGGCTTTAAATCAATTAACAAGCTGTATTCACGTATCAGTATGATTTGTGGTATTTCTTTATCCAAAGTAGTAGATTCTCGATTACTTAGGTTTGCCATATCGTAATTATGGTAATACTGCTTAAATTTACAAATATTTAAACGTCGATGCTGTCTGGTGTGACCTTATAAAATAATTCAATTAATAATTAATTACTCTTGGTAGTCCACGAATTAAATTTTAATAGTTTCAGTATTGCTGCTCTCACTATTGCATTTAATTTAGATTTGATTTTCGTTCACATATTTTCATTTCAATACAATAGCGATTTAAGTCTTTTCAACCAAATTCGCAAAAGCTCTAGCACTAGCTGGCATTAAACGACGATCAGCGTCGTAAATTTCACCGGAAAATAAAAGCTTTAGGCAGAACTCAAGCTTTGGTGCAGTCATTTATCCACGTCGAAAACTTACGGAGAGTATTTAACGGAATGCGGATAACGGTACATCCGAATGCGATTGAGCAAACTAAACTGAAATCGATAGAATAAGAAAAAAAACTGGAAATAATTACTACAACTTTTTGCATAAATTAACGAGAGGTCGCTGCAGACGGCAGTTGGTTCCAAACGGCCATAAGTTAATGACACTTTATGACAGCAGCTATCTGTAAAAGTTAAGGGGAACAATTCCAAGGGAATGGCCAACCCTTGTGTTTGTGTAAGAGATTCGGAGCTTCGCCATCCGCGACCAACCGGGTAAACGGCAGCCTCCTAATTAGTAGGAATATTTTTTCCTTCTAAAGAAAAACTTCAGGGCTGCTGCAAAATTAATTTATTTACATATTTCCAACAGACTGATATTATATTCTATTTTTAATATTTCCGGTTATTATTTATTTAATATTTCCGGCATTCTATCTTTAATATTTCCGGTTTTGTTTATCAGCTTTAATTTATAATAGTGACGGTAATATATATTTATATGCTTTTTTTCTCTTCTTTTTTAAAAATTGCCGAATCAATACAAATCTAGAGAGCTCGCTGCCCTGGAACAAGTCCTGGCACTTAGTTGGGCAGCAGCAGCACTTACATGTTAATGCTCATGTCGGCCGTGTTCAATTGTTATTTTTATTTTAATAATTTTTAATACTTATTAAATATTGACATGACTATTAGCGATGCATATTTATTGTAAATGCGTTGTTAAATTAATTAATTAAATAAATAAATAAATATGAAAATCTAGGATCAAATGCATCTAACCTAATCCAACATCTAGTGATGTAAACTTCTATTTAAATGAACAGAAAGATTATAAACTTAAAGAATTTTCTGAGTGTCCGTTCATTTATCATTCGTTCTTGTGCTTTTATTCCTTGGGCTATAGCGGCTTTCAATACAGTCAGTTCAATTCAATTCATTTCTTTATTTAGGAAATCACATGGTATCACAGTAAATAATTATATTAAAAAGATACAGAATAATAATAAACTAAAACCGGTTACGAATTTCAATAATATTACAGAAATTACGTAGAACTACTTAATAAAACCAATATTCCTAACATTTTACTAGCGCATAAGGGGCTTGAGTTTAGGGTGTATGAGTGTGTTAAGTGTGTGGATATGGAGTGTGAGCGTGAGCATTTGAGTAAGTGTAAGAGTAGGTTCTAGAATCTATAATGTTGGTCATATCGTGTATAAGTTTTTGTAAATATTGTATTCAGTTTATAAACATCGCAGGATTGCGGTGGATATTATTGGTCCATTTCCATTTTTTAGAAAGCAGGTTGGTTTTTTGATTTCCATCAATCTTAGAATATCCAGATAATTTTTGATAGGAAAACTACCACTTGTTTAAGGCGTGACAACACAAATAAGGAACCTTTGATGAAAACGTTTAATTAAAAAAATATTAATTTATATATGTATTATGGATATATTTGGCATAAAAATATTTTAAAAAATCTCCTTTGACCAGTGCTGAAAAATCAAACAAAAACATTCCCTAATTAAAGAGCTTATTTTTTTTCTAATTAGGGATCTTTCAGCAATCAAAGTCATCAAAATAAAAGTACTTTTCCATATTTTCTGTTCAAAGACGCTGAAAGGGCATTATCCGAAACAGAAAACGAAATAAAAGGCACCCCTGAGTGAAACGAGAGGCTCTGTGGTCTTGCGTGACGAATGCCTAATTAGGATAAATGGACTGGGATACGCTCTGTTTGTTTTCTGAATCGCGTTTTTTGCCGAATCCTCCTCCCGGCGAGTGTTCCTGAAGGGCGGAGGGACCGAATGAAAATACGGCAGCGAGTACGGCACTCCGTTAGCGTTGAAAAAAAGGCGGATCCACCAGTGACAGTAAATGATCGACTGGCAAAGCAGCGAAATCGGCGAATTTGAAAAAATGGAGGAAGTAAAATAAAACAATAATTGCAATGGGCGGGCGACGCTAAGGTGTGGTAAATTATTAAATCCTCTGTGAATTTGCAGTAGTACTGCATTTGAATTTCTCAACATTCTTAAACTTGATACCTAATGGAATTTTCTCAGGTGTCTATATTATTTAGTTGATTCAATATTATATTGTAGGATATTTTTAACTAACTTAGCATTTATTATCAGTTCTAAAATTACAATGAGTATTGTCATTAATGAATTAAATGTTTGAACAAAATTACTGTGCATTTAAAACAAATATAGGTATGTAGTTATTTAGTAATATTAATATCAAATAATACATAAATATGCTGAAAATACTGAAATGTATAGTTGCTTTAATAATTGGGCAGTCTATTGTAGTTTCTGCATTTAACTTTGCTCGAAACATCACAAAATAACGAAAAGACGTATGTGTTTATTGTTCGAACTATACCTATATCCGGAATTTGAAATCATAACGACAAGTGTCGTAATGTACCAAGTGTCGTAATGTCGTAATATACAAGGGTATTCAATGTACCCTGGCTCCATACAAATAAATCAAGGAATTCAACTCTGCATCGAATTATGGAAGCCTACGATTAATCGTTTCAGGAACTAGACATATTCTCAATGAGTAAAAACGAGTTTATCAGAGCAGTAATAGACCAGACCATAAAAGCTTGAACAGATACATACCTGTGCAGAATCACACACTCTCATATATACACAACTATGACACATACACGTAAATGTAATTACACACACCCATTAAACACACATCACAATCACACATATAAACACACTCATCCTACTCTATCATACACACTCACAAATCGAGAGAACATGATTATATAACATAATATATAAATATTATTACACAGCATCACGCACATAAATTGTATATTATCAGGAGACTATTTTGGCTGTAATATTATTATTATTATTTATTAACTTAAGACCCGAGCGCTGTTTTTCTCTTTTGTTGGAATAAAATAAAATAAAATTAAAGTAATGCAACCAACCTTACTGTCGTAAATTCGTAGACTCTAAGGGGCTCACCTAGCTTAAGCCTATAAAGTATGCATTGAAATTTCTTGTGTATTATACCTAGATCTAGGTAATCTGGTAACAGCATCGAGCCTTCGAGAAAGATCTACTAACCCCAGCAATACCGGTTTAAATAAATTACATTTTAGTACATAAATTATGTAGAAATTACAAATATTGTATTATTAGCTGCAGATATAGATATCCCTGAAACGAAGACCAATGAAAGGCGTCTTTATTTGTACAAACCATCGTGTATCCTGGTTTCCTTATCTTATTATTAATTACAAAAATAAACTTTCAGATGAAACATTGGCTGGCACAGGTTTTCAAAACCGGCTTATAGTAGTAAAGGGTTTTAAAGACTTACCTTCTTGTCGAGTCTGCGGTGGATCGCAGAGGCCGCCGCGACAATCCGCGTATTGTACGTCGCGACCGCTACATGTAGCGCTGTTTGAAGTTCCAGGGGCACAAGCTCTGCGACGAGACTGCCTGCAGTCGCGGCCACAGCGCGACCACTCACCCCAAGGAAGCCAACCGCCCCCGCCACCTCCCATAGCCGCTACAAAACGAAAAGAACCTGTATTATACACGAACTGATCGATGGATGAAATTGAGCATTGTTTACCAATCAAAAAAAAAATAGACACGGATGGGTCGTTTATATTTCCATGGTAGGACCTTAATCGAAGATGCGATTTTTAATTTTTTAATTTATTTATTTAAATCCAAAATAAAAATTTACAATGTTGACATAAATAACACAGTGTAAAAAAAAGAGCAAATACTTAGTCATTGTTTGTGAAGCAAAGAAAGTACAGATTTGATGGATTTTATCAGCTCCACTAGACTACAGTCTGTTCTGGAGTGATACCACACTTATATTTGTTACATAGTACAATTTTTTATAAATTTTCGGTTAAAATAAAAAATAAAAAAAATTAGCAACATAATTAAGAAATTTTGAAGAAAAAGACATCTGCTTTGAAGAAAAAGACAGATTTAAATTTGAATTTAAGAAATCGTCATTAAATAAACAGCATGGTATAGTCACAGTTTAATACGTTTAACACGTCCTGGTGGCATAGTGGTTATGTCGCCTGATCTTACATTGTAAAGTTCAGGGTTCGATTCCCGGCTAGGTCAACATTTACCTTTGGGATAAACTTGACGGAATTTAATTTTCGATTCTGTCGATTTAATACAATAACAAGACACGCACTTATACACATGTTACCCGCACATATACATATGAGAGATTATCGTGCGATATAAACCCGCCCATTACGACATTTCGCAATAAAGAATAGAAACAAACAAACAATAATATAGAGCATACTAAATCATCAACGAACGTCAAATTTTGCACGATGGGCTACATCTTCTTAGAAGCCTAAACACGGCAGAACATATCAGCCAATTTGAAGTACTATCTGCGATCGCGCAGATAGAAAAATAATTATTTTAAGTACATTTTCGGTTATCCAGAAATCGTAGTCGCTTTAAGATTAGGTCAAGGCAAAATGTTTAAACGCGATTTTTGTCATTGTTACATTAATCAAGACTGTGATAGTACTGCGTCCCGCTATAGACCCAAATTGATAGTAAAACAGCAAATCATTCTTACCTAAAAGACGTTAACAGTTACGGGATCTTAAAGATTCTTGTCTAGATTTTTTTTCAATATAATGGAATCTCTAAAAGATATTGCCCGTAGTTGTCTCATTGTGCTAACGTATTGCACCAGTCTACTACCACGTCTGAATGTATTTTTATACTATCTGATGTCGGTGTTAAGAAGCCGTGTACAAAATCGATACCTCGGGCCGTGATACCTCTATAATCAATGGTATAATATAACTATAGGTAGGTGGGATTTTCGGAGCCAAAGAGATACGTCCACCCTTTGGAAGCGCTCGGCAGGGACTAGCTGACTTGAGGCGTGAATCGTATCATAGGCGAGTATCATAACGCGAGAATTAGATTGTTTAAAAAGACTTTATTGCCAATTCTAATTAATGTTTTGCATTTTTTTTGAGGAAATGGACTGATATTGAACTACAGTTTATTTCTGTTGTTTTTATTTTATGAACGAGAGTTCTAAAAGGCCAAAATCAAAAGCATTTCTTCGCCCATTTTCTAAAAAAATTGACAAAGTTAAATATTTTTTTTATCAACAATTTTATATGAAATTAGTAAAAAATGATTCACTTATTATATAGAGGACTTTAACAACAATACATTGTAATTTTTTTATACCGTTTAGATGTCAAAACGATTCGTAAATATGTTATATTCTAAACCTCTTACAGCAAAAATTCACAAACAGTCGCCGGTTTAAGGTCAATTAATCAAAATTCTATAATAATTTTCAAAAAAGTAGCTGACTCATTAGACAATAATATAAATGATCTTTTATGCTGTGCAATAAAACTTATAGAAATACAGTATTTTAACCTTAAATTCACGTCTGCAAAATTACGTAAATTCACGAAATGCGCAAAATTTCGTGTACGGCCTCTTAAATAGAAAAATGGATGTTCCAATGGTTTGAAAAATGATAACTTTTGAAAGCTGTTTGTTTCTTAGTTGCTTAAATATATTTTGTCGATTAGTATCTTCTTTAGATTCTATTTTAATCGAGTGTATATTTTCTCACTAACAACGACGCTGAAGTCTGCATCATAGAGTAATTCTCCAACATCACTCTATTATGATCCCATCTTTTGCCTCTCCATTACCCCTTTAATTTTATTCATTAGCATGATCGCGACAGCCATTCTGATTCATTATTCACTACGCTTTTTTGTATTATTTTAAGGCGAAGAGCGCTGGCGGCTTCGATTCGTTACATCGGAAGAAGTTGTTAACGAGTTGTCGGTACACGGCTTGCACTTATCTCTATCGGAGACTTAATGGCCCATTGGCCGGGGCTGCCGTGTTGTTTTCAATTAAAATCGGCCGCGTCGATAGAAGTCGACTAATAAATTCCCATCCCTTCGACTGATCACGCTACGTGAAATATAGAGCGCGCTGATCAGCCGATCAGCTAGCGAGGCATTTCTATAATCGAGGCAACTCAATTCTGAAATTAGTCATCATAATCGAGAAATCGACGATAGATTCTATAACGACTGCAGTAGATAGGAGCGAAATTCAAAGGGCTGCAGATCGATTATGATAACGATGATGCGAAATATTGCACGGACATATTAGAATCTTCAAAAACCTTTTATAAAAATATTTTTTTTAAACATAGCGGCTAGACAGATAGATGAACACAATATATTTGTACATATCACAATTTAATTTATTTTGTTTATGTACATAATTTAACTTAAGTATGTTTATTATAATACGTAAATTTCATATCTAAAATGAAATATATATTTATATAGATAAATAATAAATTTTATTTATTTTGTATATTCCTTTCACCTCAATACTCTATTCATCCCGACTCCCCTCATTCTCGAGCGGAAACAATATAAAATTCGGAATCTCATTAATAGATTTTTGTAACTTTTAAATACATAGGTACGTATATGTATTTGAATGCGTTGTATTGTTTTATTCCAGAATAAAATTAAAGAATGTAGCAATAACCGACTGAAAAGTAGCAAGGATGTGGAAAGGAAAATTAATAATCGATAAACGAAAGATCGTTGGGCAGGGGCATATCGAAAAAAAAAGTTAACCAGAAAATCGTGGTAGCTATACGAAGTGCTAAGGATAAGGATACATTCAAAGAAATCCCCAAAACAGGTAGCCCTAATATCATCACGGCCGACGGTATCATAAAAGCCCCCATGACAATAATCAAGGACCTGATAAAGGGAACGACAGAAGAAGATGTCAAAGACACTATTACTACTCATAATATGAAACTGGGAGCGGATGTAGTGACCTAATAAGGCTATGCTACATAAAAAGGAACCACTTTGCTTTACTCCATAGTCTATGATGTAAACCTGTAGCGTGAAAAGGGCTCTTGAAGATTGGCATGGTAAACGTTGGTTATCGAGGGTCGCTATGGAAGGGAAGTTACATTTAGTGAAATGCTACAAATGCCAATGCTTTGGACACATGCAAAAAAATTGTAAATCGACCTGGGAGGAACTAAATTAGGCAATATCTAAGCAGATAGTCAACTATTATTGTTGAGGACCGGTTTATTATGCCATCTGTGCAATAAGTCCTTTGAAATAGATGGCAATAAGGCAGGTACATCTCAGAGAACGACATCGAAAAAAGTGGAATCATAAACAAAAGTGAAAACAAGAATCGGTGTATTTGGATCACATTTGATTTCCATCGCCTTGGAAATTATTTTCAAAGCCATCGATCGTTTTTGAAACACACTGCGATAGAAATCAGATCTAGAGTAAGAAGCACGAAGTCTACGTGGTGGAATGGAACGCATGTGGAAGCAGTAAATACAGACACAAACCATAAACATCCTGCTCAAATGAAAGACTGGTTTGTAAGAATTGATAATAATATACTAAATTACTTAAATTCGATTAAATGAGTTAGTAAAATAAGGTTATTAAACAATGAATCGACTTCAAAATAGTCATTACTTATTATTTGAAGTTTTTCTATAGGTAGTTTGTTTTTTGCAATTAAAGATATTTTATTAGAGTCGATTGTATTATCTTGGATGATTCCTTCATTAGTTGATACTCCGCACCGGCAATGTATTACTGCATCGTAATGTTGGAAATTTTAGTATGCACTAAGTTTAACAATATTATAAAAATCTGCAGGCTTTCCAGTTTTATTCGAAATGGTTTCCCAATTTATTGAATTATCTTCATAAACCAGAGTATTATCAGTATTTTTCGATTGGATGTCATCTCATATGCCATGGTGTGTTTTAGAAAGCTATTTGCAAGCTTTAATTTGTTGAAAATAAATGTAATTTGGAGATATCAGTCTGTTTATGTTATTTTCTATATTGAGTTTATGTGCTTGTGATACTGCCACTTCTCTAAATCTCATATAGTACTTTCGCAAAATATGGATATACTCAGTACTCACCCATTAAATGTTCGGTCTTATCAAATCCAATAGAATCCAAAGTGTATCCGTCTTGATGGTAGTAAGCACAAAAGAAAAGTAGTAACATCAGAAAAGGTATCGACAGAAGTAATTGTAAAGAGAACTAAAATCCTCTAAGTAAGCTATTTTCAATAAATGGTAAGTCGTATTCAGTATTCGTTCATTTGTGAGCTTGCCTCTGCAAGCGTTCAGTGTTTGTATACAGCAATAATTAAAGTGTCAGCTTAACACAGTGTTCTATAGATCGTGACTTCTTCGAACGTATTTCAAAAGAAAATGAAGTGTATAGAATCGAACAGACTTAATTCGCATAAAGTGATTAAATGTGCATAAGCGCTCGTTTAAGTTCCAAGGAATGGATGGAATTCTTTAAGTAGATTAGAGAGAAGTTTTATTCTTACCGTTATGGCATGGGAGACAGTCTGGCGAACGTTGAGTTGCAGGCCCAGCACATGGCGCACCACCGTTCAGTGGATGGGGATTGGTGCAAGTGCGTGATCTTCGCTGACCTGCAGCGCGGGCACCGGAACAAGTGCACGATGACCACGCCGTCCAGGAAGACCACCCGCCGTTTACTGGAACAAAAAAGAACACATTAAAATTCAGCGTCTAGCTACTATCATTATATCGAAGGGTTAATTTGTAGATGAGAGTACTTCTATTTCTTGTATTTCCTTTAGTTTCGTTCTTTCTCTTCAATTTGTATATTCGTTTTCCTTAATGTAAACTTAATATACCATCAGATTTGCTATATATTGCGTAACTTTTTTTCTATATATTGACGATGTGGGTGGTTTAAAGAATGCAATGGAATTGCTTCATAGAATATTTTAATGTAATATATGTTATGTATGTAGTTATACCTATTTCTTATATAATTTTTTTCTTGTATACTTATATTATTACATATCAGACATATGTTTCAATTATCTATGTGTATTATTTTATTTTATCATTTTAGTATTCAGTATTAGTGGTCAGAAAACGTCAGTTACTACTCAAAAAGCAAAGGCGGTACATTTCGAATGCCTAGAAAAGCTGTTTAGTATAGTTGGGCATTCGTCCAGAATGATCGTAAGAGTTGTGTTTATGATTTCCTTATTAATTATGTAACTAACTACAATTAACTAAAATAAAATTTATACTAACCAATCGTTTAAACTTTAAACTAAGATGTGCTACAAAAAACTTATTTTCAGTATTTCGTAAATAGGGAGGTTATAATCAGTACCCGACAGCTCGTCTCTTCGGGCATTTTTTACAGCATGAATTAATTTATGAAAGCACAAAAATTCGCCAATTATGCACCTGATATTCTCCGATAATATTTGACATCAATACGCGTTCAGTTTGCTAGGTTTGGGCAGGTACAGCCAATAGTGGCTTTTCTACACAAAATAGAAAGCTTAGCAACACTTATTTGTAAGTCACAGCATATATTCATTGATAAGACTACAAAAATAGACCAATTATGAAATTGATACTATCAGATAATATTTAAAATCAACACATAAACTTTCAGTTTGCTAGGTTTTTTTCGGGTAGAGCCAGTAGCGGCTTTTCTATATAAAATAGAAAGCTTAGCAACACATGTTTGTAACCCACAGATAAATTAATTGATAAGACCACAAAAATTCGCTAATTGTGAACCTGATATTCTCAGATAATCTTTGAAATCAACACGAAAGCGTTCAGTTTGCTAGGCTTGGTCGGGTACAGCCAAACAGCGGCTTTTACATTACACATTTTAGTAGCTCACAGCATAATTTCCTTGATAAGCCCTGGTAGAGCCAG
The DNA here is from genome assembly GCA_944548615.1 of Micropterix aruncella. Lineage (NCBI taxonomy): Eukaryota > Metazoa > Arthropoda > Insecta > Lepidoptera > Micropterigidae > Micropterix > Micropterix aruncella. The sequence goes on from OX155956.1 coordinate 27,322,452, forward strand.
TAGCGGCTTTTCTATATAAAATAGAAAGCTTAGCAACACATGTTTGTAACCCACAGATAAATTAATTGATAAGACCACAAAAATCCGCCAATTGTGAAACTGATATTCTCAGATAATCTTAGAAAACAACACACAAGCGTATGATCAGGTACAGCTAATAGCGGCTTTCTAGATAAAATAGAAAGCTTATAAAAACATGTCCGTAAGCCACAGCATAAATATATTGATAAAATAAAAAAATCCGCCAATTGTTAACCTGATACTCTCACATAATCTTTGAAGCGTTCAGTTTGCTAGGCTTGGTCAGGTACGTACAACCACTAGCGGCTTTTCTATAAAAAAATAGGAAATTTAGCAACACATTTTTGTAAGTCACATCATAAATTCATTGATATGATACCAAAAACCCACCAATTGTACACCTGATATTCTCAGATAATCTTTGAAATCAACACATTAGTGTTCAGTTAGTTAGGTTTTGCCAGGTACAGCCAATCGCGGCTTTTCTTTATAAAATAGAAAGCTTAGCAACTTAATCAGATGCAAACTACAAAAGACGCCAATTCTCCTTAAAGCAATATCTTAGAAAGACTATAATATATACAATCCAATCTATTCCAGCCTCCCTGTCTAGTTTACGATTTGGCGCCCGGGATCCAGGCAGGCGAAGCAGCGGGCGGCGCGGCGGCGGGCGGAGCGCCGAGCCATCTCTGGATGTATATTGCATTATTCGAGATTCAATTTTCCGATTCCGCGGTAACAATCGGCAGTTAGTACGGAGGATACAATTAAAGTGTAGCGCACAATAGACAACTAGTTTTCCACTCGAGCATTACACTCCGCCAATAAAAGGAGGAGCGCTCGAGAAAGTAAGAGCGCATGGAACGCTAGTATTACATGCGCACGTGATTCGGTGATTTGTTCAACTGTAATCTGATATTATTTTTTAGATAGAATAACTTAGATAGATACAACAACTTTATCATGCTAAAATTATCACATAATAAATATCTTACTGGTTTAAAAAAAACTATTTATGCACAAATGGCGGAGTTATCTAACATGTCCCCTGCAGGAGATAGTGGTAGGGGCAGGGGAGGGGTATCGCTTCCACTATCAGAACTAAACTGAAACAATCAATGAGTGAAGAAATGTGGTTTTACCATTATCAATTCGCCAAACGATTGAGTCTATCCACGCATGCAGTCCTATTTCCTCGGCATTAAAGCGAGTCATAAACTTTCCAAACTTTATATAAATTCTTGAAGTAGCGAGTTTAAAATACCCGAAATTTCCCATGCTAAAATAGAAAGCATCGAGATGTGAAGCATACATATCGATGGCTTAGAACGCAAATGTGTCAAGTGCAAATTTCTAAATTTTACAGGAGAGCTTTTTGAAAGTTTAGGTATAATAATCTCGAAACAGATGAAGATATAATTTCAGTTAATATTTTTAACCTATAGTAGGTTGTGTCAACCTATAGTAGGCCTATATGTATTTGGCTTACACTATATTATAATAATTATATTTATTTATTAGTATTTTATGTATTAATAAAAAAAACCGACAAGAGGTGGTACTTACCACATTTTTATATGGTAATAAAATAATGTATGTAGTTACCACATTTTCATTTTTATTATATTATTTATATTTTATTTTGTTCTCATCTTTCTACTTTTAGAATTTGTTCTTTACTTTAGAAAAGAGTAAATAAAACCATTAAGCATATATAGGGTTAAGCATGCTTTGGAGAATATTGTATCAACTGATGATAACACATAAGCATTTTTATGATGATTTAATTTTGATTAGATATCAATAGTGGTAAATGATTATGCAACATTAACATTTCACAAAACTTTGTTTGATGCACTTACCACAGTTTTTACGAAGAAGTATTCGAAGCCTTGGTTGTTAGATGCTTACCACATTAGCACAGAATGTGGAGATCAATATATTGGACGTCATGTAGTACATAACTCATTTTCGTAAAAAAAAGTCACTTAACACATTTGCGTTCTAAGCCATCGATATGATCTATCTCGTTAGCACGAAAGACTTCCTTGTTAGGGTAAGCGATCTGTTCAGCTTGTCTGTATCATGCTGGGATATATTCGCATATAAATCCTCATTGCTGCGCTGGCATAAGTCTAGAACTTTTCTTTCATTAGCTTCCAGGTCTAGTCATTCTGGAGGGCTCGAGTTAAATATTCGTGTTGAGATCAGGCTTTGATTATTATATTTGCGATATACGTACTTGGAAGACATCTTCAGACGCATCCCCGAAACTATCCCCGAGTCGCTATTCCTTGTCCAAGTCGCAGCGTAGTCTGAATAGTTTGATTCAATTGTAAGGACGGTTTCAGTAGCGAGAGCGCATGTGTTAGACTGTGATTACGGGCCACGGGCATCGAACGGGAGAAAGGCTAGACTTGGTCTTTTGTCCTGTCTAAAGCAGCGTGGATTACTACGAGAAATGGCTCTTACGAAAACTGGCAACTGCATGCTTCGCAGCTCAGATTATTTGCATAAATGGCCTATCACGCAAACGATACATATAAATAAAAAGATTCTTTTAAATACGATATATAGAATAGGTACATATGCAGTACATATATTGTTCGGACGCACATTCGACTGATAATTGATATTAATGAATTTGAACATGTAATATGGAGTACTTGATGTAAGGCAATTATTCATAAAACAATTACTAATTCAGTTTCACAGAATCAAGGATCAACAGACAAGAAGCCAACAAATTAAAAACACAAGACAAGCTACTGGGTCAAATTATAATATTAAAATTGTAAAGTCTTCATTTGCCCAAAGGCATTTTTACTTCCTTGCGCCAAGATTTTATAATAATTTAAATGAGAGTTATAAGAATACCAACAACTTAAATTCATTCAAAATACTTATAAAGAAGTACCTGCTTGAAACGGGTCCATTGTATGCTGAGTCTCAATTGCTCTCGCTAATAACTTAAGTTGTTTTATTAAATTATGTATTACTAACTAATATCAAATCTCGTGTATTAATTGGTTATGTAAATATATGTGTAGGTATGTATATGTATATTTATGTATGTGTGTATGTATGTGTATTTATATATGTATATATTCTTATGTATCATGCAATGCAACGTAAGTTCATAATATCAAAAGAGTCAGCTCGTCGATACCATTAAACAAAAATCAGCATCCCTAGATACGGGTCTCTGATCTAGTTAGGAGTGCGAATAAACATTTTCACCATAGGATGTGCTCAATCTCTCCAAACTCAACCATAATATGTTAATGGTGTGTATATGACATATATAAAGTTATTGTAAATTAATAAATAAATAAAATATTAAATAAAATAAATAGTTGTAAGAGTAGTTACACTTAGTAAATCTAATTTTTAACAAGGACCATATAACAAGATTAAAAAAAAAATGACACATAAATTTATTAACAAAAAGCGAATTTAATTATAATGATACATTGTATGTATTGCACGTATTATTCATATACACATTCCACTGGTAGTGGATATTAATGAATTTGACCATGTAATAGTCATAAGAGTAGTTACATTTAGAAACGTTATTTTTTGACAACGATCATAAAACAAGATTTAAAAAAAGGTATGACTTAATTGGTTAACACAAATAGAAAAAAAAATGGAAGTGTTTTACTTGCACTAAGAAATCAGAATCATTGTGACTAAGCCGAAAAAAGATCTATCGCACACGATCATCAGATTGATATAGAAAAACAGAAATTGTAAAGAAGAGGCGGTAATAAATCTTCTTCAATTTCAATACAAGACTAGACCGAGAGTTCTGGTTAAAAGAATGCAATTCAACCAGAACATAGTGAGACCGTTATAGTAGTCATGTAGGAAGCTTGTGTGAATGAAAAATTCACATTATTCTTTATGCATTCACACTATTTCTCCATTAATTATATATGTATTATAATGTATTGTTAATACTCTGCATTTGTAATTATATAACATTATTAACTATTGCCTATTTAAATTTATAAGGTAAACTTTATTTCAATAAAATAATATATTAAACCGAATAATTTATATATTTTTTGGTTTACGTCCATATTTCTTATTTCAGTTTAAATTTGTTTAAAAACACTTTTGGCAATCACAAACCATTTTTAAGATTTAAAAATCGTTTAGAATTGTAATCAAATACGCCAGTTCGCGCGACAACAAACATAACCAATGAATAACGAAACACAATGAATATACAGCACAGCCAGATACAGACCTTCCAGGTCTAGTTAGTTGAGCAATTTCACCTCACTTAGGCTAGGTTGCTAGCGTAATTATATGGATAGAGCTACATTTTTTCACCTACCTACTATTGCTTCGTTTGTAACGATTATGTATGTAAGATACATAATCGTTACAAAAAAAAGCAATAGTTACAAACAAACCAATAGATATACAGCGTTACAAACAAAGCAATAGATATACAAACAAAAACCTGCATATCCAGGTGTTTCTTTGTATATTACTTAATAAATAAACTAAAAAAATAATAAAAAGTATGCCTATGCTATTTCCTATGCTATTTCCGGAGCATACAATTCCTTTGCCGATATCAATTTTGATAAAGGATCGATTAGAAATTAAATTAACGAAAGGCTTATAAAGAAGGCTCCAAAAGGTCACATGTTCCTAGATCTTAGAGCGGGCTTATCTTCTCGCTGCACTGCTCATTTAATTTTGAATGGCTCTTTCAACGGGTGCCTGAATGCAGTTATTCCGTTAAGTGCATTACCGTCGGGTGAAACGCAAAGATAAATCCAGCCGAGGGGGCAAATATTGATGAAAGGAATCGAGATTCCATTGGAAATTGAGCTTGGATTTCCGGCGATTGGAAGATAGATTGATTGCAGCGACTGGAAACTTCTCGCAGCGAATCTAATATTCCGGAAAATATTGGAAGAATCGTTAAATGGACGATTCTGATACCGAGATTATCGCAGCGTCTTGATCTTTTTTTTTCAACGTTGGCTATTCATTTTAGCCAGTCTCCTAGTTTCAGTTCTCTTTGATCTCTTGGTATAATATTTTTGAGGATGTCGCATAACATTAGTTAAACTCAAACCAGACTATAGACTCAATCGATAGACATATTATTATTAGTTTAACTTTAGACCATACTTGCTCAACAAGAACGTCTTCGAACCTGATACTGGTTGTCGTTGTAATATTTCCTTCGCTATGTTCCATTCGCGTTCCATTTATTTCAATTGACTACTATTTCTATGATATTCTTGTATTTTTTTTTGTTATTTTTACGTTATTTCCACTTTGTTTCCATTTTCTAGTACGCCAAAGGAGAATTGTTCTTATACTTGCTCACCTTAGATCGTGTACTCTCCCAATCAACACCATCCTATCTCCACAAGCTTTTCGAACCATTAAGCCTCACGGTCCCGTACTTCAGTCATCATCTGAAGATTTGCTCAAAATTCCTTGTCAGAATAACTAGAGCTGTCAGAATAACTACAACGGGCGAACTCGTCACCTCAGGAAGTGTTAAGGAAATATGATCGTTCTATCTCCCGTGAAGTGAGCGCAGAAGACTTAGGACAAAAAGAGTCCACTGTCAAGCTCCGCCACATGCCCGTAATAGGCCAACGCCTTATCCGCGAGTAGCCAGGTATGTTACCCAGCGAGCTGCCACTCACGCCCTTACTTCCAGTTGCGACCAGATTACTCCGGTCTCTCGACTGGTTACGAGTTCAAGGTCGCTTGAGCGGTCCTCTCCCTTATGTAGCGGTGAAACGGTGTCGACCGAATCTATCGCGGACCACGGCATCCTTTGCCCGGCTGTTTATCCGGAATCGGGTAGCCGATGGTCGTTTCAAGAGCAGTCGCCGTAATGTCAGCAACCACCCCCGCTCTTTAGGAAACATCACTATTCTGTTTCCAGACTTCCCCGACTGTTAGTCAGTATGCACAATCGATTGGCTTACGCCGCACGGTGCGCAGACCGTTCAGGAGCGCCAGAAGATTGACTCCTAGGGGAAACTAGGCCTAAGGCCAGAGTCCTACCCGGGTTCGCGCTTCATGCGTGGAGGCCGCCTTATGGGTGTTAACCCCTGAGTGTGACCGACCCTGAACAAATGGGTCTTCGTGGCCAAATCAGCAAGGGCCCATTAGTTCCCAAACCTATCCTTGTCAGAATACTGATGTATATAGTATATAGTAGTTTGTATATTAGGCAGACAAACTTATTTGATTAATTAACTTTATTTCCACAACGCGCGCATGTACCACTGCACTGCGATTAAGTTATTTAAAAGATACATGGAAAAAAGGTCTTAAAATTAATAAATGAACATAAATTAAACCATATGTGTTTCACCGCAGTCACAGTCACTTACCTTTATTTACATTATACTTACATTATTATATTAGTAACAGTAACGTAGATGTTATTGGTTTTTGAATTTGTTCGAATTTAGTTTTTTCAAAAGGAAACCTAATTTAGCCGCCTTCTCGTTGCCTAATCTATTTCTTACTAGCTGACTTGGCAAACTTCGTTCCGCCTAACAGTCAATGAATGTCGTGTTACAGATTAGCTGAACTTAATTTATGATTTTATGAAAGTAATACAATGAATACAAAATAAATATTAAGTTCACTGCTTTATTAAGATAAATAACACAAAAAAAATATAAAAGTACAAAAATTAAGTATATCAATCGCGTGTCAGCAAGACATGATTGAATTAAACTATTTACATATTGTGCAGCACGGGATGCACTCGGTTTAATTCTCTTCATTGAAGCATCTTGTGATATACCACATTTTTTGTTTGTTTGTCAGGCGCAAGAACAAATAAAGCGGATGATTTGCTGACACGTGAACATGCCACGTACAACTAACCATGAGAAAAATACGGATTTACATTTTGTAAAGGAATATGCATTTTCTTTTATTTTATTTTTTTGTCAATTTTCCAATTTTCGTTTTTAATAGTTATTCTGCTATTCGAAACGGAGACAAAAACTACAAATCAAAAACCATGAAAATCGGTCTAGCCGTTCTCGACTTATAGGTGTTCAAACAAACCCGACTTTGTTTTATATACATATATAGATTGCCGTATGACAATAAGATCGACTTTTTGTATTTTATTTCTGAAGTGCAAATAAAGAGTTTATTATTATTATTGCAATATTGCAGAACTGGAGTCTTACTCGAGTGAGTTGTAAAGATAAAGGTACGACCTGAACAGAGTAGATCATCATATAACTGCTTGTTAGAAGAGAAAATACTGAACCCATTAATGATTATGACTGGATTAAAGGAAGGCGCAAACAACCTCCGCTAATAATGCCGACTTCGTAATTTATGTGGAATGCGAGCAAATAAAGGTTGATGATTATACTGACGAAGGTTACGCGCTGTAATAGATTCGGAATGAGTCATTCCTTACCGAACGAGGTTCACATCTCGACTGATTTGAATGCTGAGAGGCGGACGGATCGATCGCAGGCAGCGATCGCAGCAGCAGCCTCAGAGCCGATGGGAAAGGTCCGACGTCACGTCAGGGCGGATGCATGTCAGTGCGGCTACCGTACGATTCGACGGCGGGTCTCGTTTTAATGACAAGAAATTGAGCGAGATTTATCTGCGCGGCCGGACACACGACCTTCTCCAAAGAAATAAATTGATGGAGATAAGTGTGCGAGTGGGCGGGCGGATGAATTAACAGGCGCGAGCGAGCGAGACGGGGCGGGCGCGGCGCGCGCGCATGCGACCATCGATTGATCGCCGAGTACGAGATGCACGCAATGCTCATGCACTCATAGTCCGTAAACCCTTTGCAATTTATGCCACATATACATATGGTTCCATTTAGCTTCATTAAAAGAAGCACGGATTCTAATGGTTCATTGCGGTTTGCCCCGCCAGGCCAGTTTGTTATGTAAAACTCATGTTTCAGCTCCCAATTGGATGGAAAACTTGCACCGTGTGAGCCCTGAGCAGCGCGGTTTATCTCACAAAGACATATGGTTTCATTTAGCTTGACTTAAAGAATCATGGGGTTTAATGGTTCATTGCGTTTTGCCCCGCCAGGCCAGTTTGTTATATTAAACGCATGTTTCAGCCCCCAATTGAATCGAAGACTTGCATCGTGTGAGCCCCGAGCAGCGCGGTTTATCTCACCTAGTCATATGGTTTCCTTTAGCTTGAATTAAAGAACCGTGGGGTTTAGAACCCACGATTCTACTTAGGAACGATTAGTCGTTCCTTGCGCTTTGCCCCGCTAGGCCAGTTTGTTATGCCAAAGTCATATTTCAGCTCCCAATTGAATGGAAGACTTGCATCGTGTGAGCCCTGAGCAGCGCGGTTTATCTCTTATATACATATGGTTTTGTAGCAGCACATGAGATGATGATAACGAATGCATTTATGCAATTCACAGAACAAACACATTCGTCTCCTCATCACATGCCCCACTTATACCGTTCTTCTCAGCTCCAGAGAGCACGTTGCTTACAGTTCAGAGTAGCGATCGGACCGCGGCGCGCGCTAGCAATTGTAAAGAAATTGTAATAAAACACATACTTCGGTATTTCGGACTTTCACTTTTACATCGCATATCTATGGAGTCAGATAACAGACATCAAAGGATAAAGCATTAAGAGCTATCCTTTGTCTCATCTCATCACATTAACATCATAAAGTGCATAACTACCACCTCTCAATTAGTGGTGCCCCAACGTGATTGTTTAGCCTTTAGCTTTAGCATTTTTTTAAAATAAAATAAACCAGTTGGTAAGAATCCCTACTCTTCGCATAGTCAATTTTTTTTACAAGATAATGTGTGAAATAATTATTTTTATACAGATTGACTATATTTTTTAAAACGGAAAAACTATTATTAAATAAATTTACAATAAAAATATAAGGTCTTTTAAAAAACTATTTGAGGTGGTAAAACACCTAAGTAGGTATAGAAGAAAAATACAAATAAAAAAAATATAGAAACAAATAGTCATTAATTAACTATACTAAAAACGAATTAAATGAGTTTGATTTCGAGGCATTCGAGGCATTGACACACATTTAGCATCAAAAAGTATTTAGCTTGTTTTAAAGAAGCGTGAAGTGTAACAGTTCCTGCGGTTTGGCCGGCGAGGCCAATTTGTTATGTCCAACTGATGTTTCAGCTCCCAATTGAATGGAAGACTTGTATCGTGTGAGCCCTAAGCAGCGCACTCTGTAAAAGGAGTATTACATCTCGCGTATTACCGGGGGATTCTAGATACGTAATCTTCCTAAGAATTGAGGTAGCTGTTGACCTGGTATCATGTACCTTCAAAATAGCCCATAGGCCACCCGTTCGCAGTGACAGCGGCAAAGAGCGGCACGGGCTGAAATTGCTCCGGTTAGATGATTCTTCAAGATGCTCGCGCAAGTGACATCGAGCTGTGACTAGCCTAGTCGCCTAGTGGTACCTAACGGTTACGAGCAGCTTGGGCCTTATAACCTATCTATTATCTTAGGTCGGCTCAACTTACGGTTGAGTTTCCATCCGGTAGCCTCCTCGAAGATGGACTAACCTGGAAGGATCGCTGAGAACTCTGCCTGTGGCTTTAACCTACAGTCGTAGACAGTAGCGATCGGAGGTTCCGATCTGGGGAAACACCTCGGGCGGACCTAGGCGGTTTACGCACCGCGCGGCGTTAGCCAATCGACTGTGCAATCTCTTTCCTTCGAAACGATCCGTTGGCCACTCGTTCCTATGTGAGTTGCGGGCAAAGGGCGCCACATTCCGATATAGGCCGCGCGAGTGACTTCGAATCCGTGTCCAGACTGGAGGACGCACAAATCCAACCAAATATTGTAGTGAGGGCGTGAGGTCGGCCAGTTTTCTTTACTTCCCAGTGCCTCACGGCAAGGCGTTGGACTCTCACGGGCTCGTCGGTGGAGCTAGACGTTGGACTGTCTTTGTCCGCGAAGTCTTCACGTTCACTCAATGGGAGAAAGAACGACTGATATCTTTAAAACTCCCTGGAGTGACGGTCGGTATTTAAGTGATAAGCCACTTAAATACCGACCATCGCTTGATGTACGGCCATCGGACATCGGGGACGGGTAGCCCAGTCCCTTTTGTCCATTGGGAGAAAGTTTTATATGCGCAACGAAAATTTCCCCGGCAGACGAAACACACACTGAACACGCGTTCAAAAATCAAGGATGCTTTCCAAAATGAACCATCGATAGGACACCTCGCCCTGGATGCTAGGTGCTTTAGTGAAACCAGGTTCTTTTCAAACACATTAATTTGGCGCCCTTTTAAATTGTCTCCCGAAGCAAGTACCATAAGCCACAATTTCTGAGAGTAATTTTAGGATATTACTACCCAGATGGTTCACTTCGTGTGTCTGATGGGCTAGGTTTAATTTCAGCGGGCTCCCAGTCTTTAATTGAAGATTCGAGCGAGATAGCGGTTTAATTGTACTGATCTGCCTTAGCATTCTTATCAGTCTATCAAGCTTCGAGGTGGAATCGAGTCGAATTCGGTTTTAATTAGTGGCATTGCACCTGCGGTAGGTGAAAGAATTTAAAACCCGCTTCGGAAGCGTAATTAAATATACTGAACGGTCGAAAATCCTGTATATTATGGGAAGAGATAAGATATCCCTGCATGTTCTCCACATTACAGTATACAAAAGGCGTATTCGGCTCGAAACATCAATCGTTCGAGTATTCGTTAACTTTGTGTGAACACTTTAAGGCTTTTTAATTAGTAGCTACCAAGACTTTATCATACGACTAGAGCTGTCACCTGCAATGCGCGAACCCATCAACTCAGGAAGGTTTAATGATATTAAATCGTTTTATCTCTCGTGAGGTGAGCGTAGAAGACTTGGGACGAAAACAATCCACTGTCGTTACGCCACTCGCCCGTAAGAGACCAGCGCCTTACCACGAGATAACCAGGTTAATCATCCAACGGGCCGATAGATTACTCCGGTCACCCGACTGGTTACAGGTTCGAGGTCGCTTGCGCGGTCCTCTCCCTCACTTGGCGGTGATACGGTGTCTACCGAATCTACCCGAATCTGTACCGGCTTTTCACCTGGAATTGGGTAGCCGAATGGTGGTTTCAAGAGCAGTTGCCTTAAGACTACTACCCCAGCTCTATAAGAAACAATACTGTTTACAGACACCCCGTCAGTCGGTCGGAATGCACAATCGATATGCTGACGCCGCATTGTGCGCAAACCGCCCAGGAACACCCGAAGGTTGACTCCTAGGGGAAACTGGCCCGCGGGCCAGAGTCCTACCCGGGCTCGTACTTCAGCGTGGAGGCTTCCGGATGGGTGTTGACCCGTGCGTTTGGTCGACCCTACATATAGGTCTTAGTGACCAAACTGCAATAGAGCCCATTAGCTTCCTATATCATTCAGGGTTGAATATCACTGTGTTGCAGTAAAGGATTTAAGTATACACTAAACAAGCTATAGCTAAGGGCCCCACATTTTTTGGGGGCTCCCTAGAAAAATTGTCCGAATGAGCAATTGTCATACCTATATATAATACTTAAATATACTGCAGCAATAGCTCAAATAGTTTAGGGGCCTGTCTAAAATTAGAGCATAATAAATACTTGTGATGATCGAAAACATAACATTATAGACTGTTTACGCGTCATACTATGACACAAAACGTTGTTATTTGCCAGTCCAAACGAGGATGACTGAAAATACATGCTATAGGTAGGTATGTACAAAAACAGCAGATAACGTATGTCTCTCTGTAGGCGAACATCCTATTTTGCAGCACAGCCACTGTTCATTCATTGTACTACTTAGTCAATATACAGCAGTGGCATAAAGCTACCTACTTATTAAAAATGAGTTGTATTATTCATGGCAGAATGCGGCAAATAATTGGAATTTCTTGCAATATCGCCGCGCTCGACAAAAAATACTATAACTATGGAATAACTATAGCAATCATAAAAAGAATAACTGTGCAATAACCACATTGAAATTTTGTATATAGAATATTGAAATCTCATTTTGTTAAACAATTAGATAATGTCGAATAAATATGAGAAATTCGAAAAAGTGAAAAAAAACTCGTCATTTCCAACTGGTAATTGTCTTACTGAAAACTACAGAACTCTATTCAGAAATTAGAATAGAATAAAATAGAATAGAATAACTTTATTGGGATATAATAACATAACTTAATGAATATTACACTGGTTTTATAAAAAAGACAATTTATGCACAAATGGCGGACATTTATGCACAAATGGCGGCAATTTATGCAAAAAATTATCGCTATAATAATTTGTAAATAGTATCGTGATATTTATTAGATTCTCTATCAAAGGTAATATTTCGTTTATCTTATTTTCTTACAAAAATATTTAGATATTAGCTCATAAAACCAATAAAAATTTTGATTATTCGAAAAAAAAACGATGATGTTTGACAATGGAATTTCACCAGAAATATCGGTGTTTTCTAAATTTTTTTTTTAATTTATTGGTCCACAAAAAAATCCGTTACAACTACACCGTTAGCACTTAGCATAGATTATGTTGCTCCTAACTAGGCAGAGCCTGTTCTAAGGAGAACACCAATACTTTATAAACTACATAACTTCCAAAATAAAAATAAAAAAATAAAAATAAAAAATGACGCGCGAAATTATTCTAGCGGCCGTCTTTGTATCTATGGTAATAGTGAGATATTTGATATGGATTTTAGGATACCATCGAATCAAATAATAATATTACTGTGCGCTCCAGGAGCAAGCCCGGAGCCATATTGGTCGGTACGTAGTCAACGATGTTCTGATGTGCAACCAAATTTGGTCGTTACGTAGTCCAAGTGTTAAAATATTATCGACGCGATGAAATCGAATGTATACTGCGTTAATAACATGTTTAGATATTTTGACATACTTAAACTTTTTTTTTTATTTTAACGAATTTAAACGGATTTTAACGACTAATCAATAATGAATTTACTCTTTACTCAAAAGTTAACTTTTCCGAAATGTGACGTATATTGAAGTATCAACGACGACATTTATTGCCTGCCACTACCATAATCGAGCGTTCCCATTAGGCGATTCATATAAACTTTATTAACTAAATCCATCCCCTAACGTATACAGTTTCATTTACGATATGAGAAATAGTAACGCCATGATGACATCGTCATGTGAAGCTTTTATGCTAAGAAATGGTACAATATAAATCGTATAGAGCGGAAGAAGGCGGCGCGGCTGTATATTCGTATTCGTGTGTTAGTTGGGGAGCCAGAGACAAAAAGTGCAAGAGTTTTGGAAAAGCTGATACTTTCAGTTCAGACATTAGTTTGGCCATAGAATGCCGGGGTACAGTCAGCAGGTCAGCTTCCGGGACATCTGGTGCCGGCGGACTAGGAATAGTGTAATTTTAATTCGTACCCACAAAGTGTTTTGGAAAAGCTGAAAATGTATCAGTAGAGAGTGGATACAAAAAAAGAACTCGAAACACGTGGTAAGACTACTTCATAATTTAACGCGTGGCGTCAGCATCGCCATACAATTATATTGCGCCATTGCGACCATTGTCATCGACTGATGCAATATCCATTAACCGCTCGAAAGCCATGCTTCGCGCGCAAAAAACTGCACCCCAACTTATTGGTTGATTTGGTAAATAAATACTAACAATAACGTGTTTTCATGAATTCCCTCTTGTTACCTAGTAATTATTCTTGTTAGACTATATAATATATAATTATGTAATGTATCGAGGGGGATGGGCAAAACGGTTACGCGCGGATCTGTCAAATGACGCAAAGTGCCTATAAGCACCTGCTGGCGTTCGACGGGTTAATGCATCACCTATTAATGCACTGCAATCCGTTGATGCAATAAATAACTCAAAATAGACTGCTTCATAATCGAACGCGTGTCGTTAGCATCTCAATACGCGTCACGCATCGGTCTATGACGTATCGGTCTACTGCCGCGTAATATAATGGTCGCAATGAAAACATCATTTGGACAAAGACATTACTCTTTCATTGCGCCGAGATTTTACAATCTGGTCAATATGGAAATAAAAATGAATTTGACAATTAGGGAATTCAAAAATAAATTAAAGAAATGGTTATCGAATCATGACAGACTAACCATACATCAAATGTTAGAAATAATAGTTTAATAAAACTTAGGTGCACAAATTATTAACATATTTTTAAACATGTATGTTGAGTATATTTTAACATTGAACTAACAAAAAATATTTGACTTTGTTGTTATATATTATTTTGACAATGAATTGTACTTTTTTTGACTAGGTATTTGTATATTAAATCCTATATTACTTAACATATATCAAATATTAACGACTGATTCTTTTTTTCTCACAATAACTTTATTTATATTATTTAATCGAATTTTATATTATTGCCGATTATATAATGGAATTGCATTTTATTTATTATATATTCTTTTAATATTTATTATTATTATTATTATTTTTGAAGACCACATTTTTGGGCAATTTAGTGTTATTAGCTTTTTACTAAAACTTGTACATTTGTAAGCAATCAAGCAATCAAGCAAACTTGATTGTAATATTAGAGGCCTGTCCACCCTAGAACGGGCTAGTCCCAGTTGGGTGACAGAATCAAATAAGCAAAAGGTTAAGGTTTTGCCATTCGGTTCCTGTTATTTTTGTAAGCAAATCAATGTTTTATAGTAATTAATTCTTAAATAAAAAAAATAAAAAAATAATTTGCGCAATATGAAGCAGCCTGATCATATGTTTCGAGTTCTTTATTGCATCCACTGCCTACTGATGAATTTTCAGCTTTTTCAATGAACTTTGGGGGTACTATTTCAAATTATACCTTTCCTAGTACGCCAGCACCAGGTTTCCCGGAAACAGGCCTGCTGACTGTACAGCGGCATTATATGGCCAAAATACTGTCTAATCTGAAAGTATCAGCTTTTACAAAACTCTTGCACTTTTTTGTCTCTGGCTCTTGGTCTAGTACCTCTACTAGACGGAGGGACGCGTCGTAAAGTGAGGCCGATTAAAAATGTAATTGCTCGAACTGGTATAACGAGACGCTTTTACAAGCCAATAAATGTTGGGGGTGGAAATACAAACGGAGCTACAATACTTTTCAGTTTATTGTTGCCAATTACGTCGCGATCAATATAGCGCCTCGCTGAAACGTCGGGCAAAGCAAGCGACGCTGGACGGGCACTGAAAAGAATGACGTCAGCATAGGCGTGAATATTTTATAACAAGACTTCAGAAAGTGGGAAAGCAATAAGCATGACATAAACATGAATTGATCCCATTAATTTAAATATTTTAAATTTTTAATTTAAATTTAATTTAATTTTAATTTATTTCAATAATTTTTTTTATTTATTTATTTAAATCCGAAATAAAAATTTACAATGATGACATAAAATACAGTGTAGAAAAGAGCAAATACTTAATCATTGTTTGCGAATCAAAGAATTTACAGATTTGATGGATTTTATCAGCTCCACTAGACTACAGTCTGTTCTGGAGTGATACCAGTCTTATATTTGTTACATAGTACACATTTTTCTAAACTTTCGGTTTAAATAATGAAAATATTTAGCAACATAATTAAGAAAATTTGAAGAAAAGACATCTAATGCTAGTTAGTAAAGCAGTAATAATAAAAGAATAAAAGGAAAATTACCTACCTAGGCATTAAAATAAATATATACATTTATATATAAATACACAGCCGTACATATAAAAAAATATATAATACACATACATATATAGAAAACGTATCTACCTATATTCAATATATACTTTATATATATACTTATATAATAATATATAAATAAACAAAAATAAATAATTGAAAAAACTTTTCTTTATTATTTTAAGACACAATTTCCATGAGCAAATTAATTAGACTATTTTAAGCACATTAGCACAACTCTTCAATCTTTCTTCTAAAATAAAGTATTAAAAAGATAATTGCTTACAAAAAAACGTAAATAAAATGTTTTTATAAACAATGTGAATGGCTGGCGATTATATATAAAAGTATAGGGGTTGGAACAAGAACATACAGACGTTCGGTAAGCCATAATTATAATAAATTAATTTTATTTATTTCTACACTGAGAAAAATATAACGCTGTAATACACGGTAATACGCATGTTTTAAAAGAGATTACGTATATAATATGTACTGTGGTCCGTCTGTATGTATAAACATGACGCGTAACGTTAGCGATGCCCGTGACATGTTAACTACACCGCACATTCATTACGGCGCACAACGAGATCTTGCTTTTACCATGACAGCATGTCATTGCATGCGTAAGGTTATAGTCAGTTACAAGAATCAGGTTGAAGCTACATTATATCGTTTTTCGTATTACCCATACGCATCATGGTGAAACATATAATCGAGTAATGGAGTTTCAACGAAATTCCTTGCAATTCAACAAAATTACGATTTGAACATCATTATTCTGTATAAAACCATAATAACAAAATCATAATTTAGGAAGAAATTCAATATTTTTTCCAGTGTAGATTTACCCGGTCACGCGTTGCTGTAGCTCAGTCTGGTTAAGTGGAAAAAGAAAAAAGAGATAGCACACGTTTGTTATATAACCGTTCCTAATATATACAATATAGGTACATTAAAAACATGCGTGTATTCGAATGCAACGTTGTATCAAAATTTCAAAGCAATCGGTGAAGAACTTTTGGAAATTTAAGATTTTGAACTGACGAACATTTATATTTTTGCTTGTATAGATTTTTTGTTTATTAAAAGCATACAGACTGACAATAATAAAATACAATATCTAACGATAGCAAAGCCAATGAAGTTTTATATTATTTTCAATATACTTAATCAGGAATATAAAATATTCTATATAATTTAAAGAAAGCAAAATTTATTTTAGAAGTAAGTGCGTTATGTATGTTTTGCTGTGTGTTTGTGTGATGGAGAGCTTATATGTGAGTGTGCGTCTGTGTGTGTGTGTCTGTATCTGTCGGGTGTATGGTAATGTGAGTGCATACGGGAATGGAGGATGATCACTTAATTCATTCTGATGTCCAGCTTTTTACACACCTACTTAAAAAACGATCGACTACTGTCGTGACTATTAGACATATTTATGTCAAATGTGTTAAAGTCTATAGTGTGTGTATAGTACGTGGCCATAACGAAATGGCACAGTAATTTGTGTTGCACCTTTGTACGTGTAAAGTCGCCATTATCACATGTTTTGCTACAGCTTCTATCTAGGAAAATGTTGAAGTATTTTCGATTCTCTGGCGATAACTTCTAAACTGTTAGAGATGTCGTAGGGGTCATTATATTTGCACCCTTCGAGAAAATGTGTGTTTTCTATAAAGGGTTTTATGACAACTGAAGCCTCTACAAGGAACACTTCTAAGTCTAAACTAAATAGTGAGGCGCAGCAGAGCTATTCTAATCACAGTATACCAAATTTAAATAGAGCACAGAGTAGTAAGACAACAGGAACAGGATGTCAGAGAATAGCCTAATATAAAATTAAATTAAATTATAGGATTAAAGAGGCATATTATCCATCAGTCTGAAAAAGAAAAAAAATATTTTTTTTTTCTTTTATAATAAGAGGTGCTAGTATGGTATAGTATAATAATAAATCCTTTAACATCTAAAAGAAGCTAATAATTGTACAGACTTGGTGCATAGGTGAAACTGCCACTAGTATCCGATGAGACAATAAAAGTAAAATATTAGTATGAAATCAAACACTATCGCGGTTGTTGGCATTATAAATAGGTATAAAAACGAATTTACCGCATGAAGTTTGTAGCACCCAACGTTTCGGCGATGTTGCAGCCGACGTTGTCCATGTCATAGATTCTTGTTTATCCTGGACAAAGTCGATTGCAACATCGCCGAGACATCGGTTGCTACAATCCAAAATAGTAGTGTTCTTTTTCTGAAATAAAATGCGACGAGATCTACAAAACTGTCCAAATCTATGGAGCACCCACAAGAAACCCAAGATTCATAGCAGATAGCTTCCTTTTAGGTAAATATTAGTTTAAGAGCCGAAAAAGAAAGTAAAAAAAAGGAAACAAATTCAGTGCAAAATAAATTTTAATTTTAATTTATTTATTTAATAATTAGTTACTATAAAACATTGATTTGTTTACAAAAATAACAGGAACCGAATGTCAAAACCTTAACCTTTTGCTTATTTGATTCTGTCACCCAACTGGGACTAGCCCGTTCTAGGGTGGATGAATGAAATGAATAAACAAAATCGACCAGCCTGGAGGTACGCGTACTAGAACTAGATAAATTAGTCAATCAAATAACAGGGTTTTAAATATTAAAATACCTAGTGATCTAAATTGTATTCATCCACTCAAAAAAATCATGACTAAATTGCTTAAAGTGGTTCAACAACTAAATAAAAGTAAGATGTAACGATTAAAATTGTCCAATTTCTTTGGCCATCTTATAGCATACAGCGTTTTTATAACTCAAGCAATTAAATTCATTGATATTCCCCACTAATATCTGTTCGACTGTAAATAATGGTTTCCGATACCTTTAATGCCGATATTATACAGTGATTTTATGCGAGCAATTAGTATTAATGAATTCCCTGCAAGGAAACGGGCCGATCGGGGCTCGATGGCCGTTATTCATAGCCGGACGATGGGTAACGAGTTAATTAAAAACATAAAAACAAAAGCGCACCGGGCCAAGCGCCGAATTTTGACAAACGTTTAAGAGAGATTAATATTTATTGCTATTGCGGAGGGGGGATAAAAAATGTACATAAACGAAATAAACCCACGCACCCAACGACCTGCCATTTTGACAGAGGCCAATCGCCACTTTAATCTCGAGATTGGATGATTAAACAAATCGTTTCGCGGCTGAAATTTAAAGTAATGACCACTTGTTTAGATAAATATGACTAGATCCATTACAGAGGCGATCGGCGACGATAAAGTTTGGGATTTATGATGGCGATTGTCGTGTCGCTATTAGTCGTAATGACGATTTTGAAATTTATGCGTCTAGTCTCGAACTATTTAGAAACGGCGACAATAGACAATTAATAAAAGAGATAGGTGCGGTCTATGGAGCATATGGCGAAGATCTCGTGAAATATTTTCCAAATGAAATGAAAGCTATTTTGATGCAGCTGATGAGACAGTGTTATGTTTATACGAATGTCTTGAAAATGGATTCAAATTCAAATCCAAATACATTTATTCATTATCAGGTCACAATTATTATAATTTATCATAAACATTATAATGTTGATATTTTTCAAAACATCACTGTATTTAATAGATAATATGTATTACGTAGATAAAATGTCATAAAAATCATACAAAATATCTATAATAAGCAAGTAATTTGCGTCTTTTTTATGACATATGCTCTAGTCTTGAACCATTTAGAAACGGCAACAATAGACAATAAATAAACGACAAAGGCGCGGTTTATGGAAACTATAGCAAAATATGAAATCGAAGATTATCGCGGTTGTTCGATATTATAAATAGGATAAAAAGGAATTCACAGCGTGAAGTTGTAAAGGATGTAACCATTGCAAACCCCGGGTGTGTATAAAATCGAATGCAGTTGTGATTTAGCCTACGTTGGACAAACGAAACGGCCCGTAGTCACTCGACTGATAAAAAACATCAAAGCTGCTAAAAACATTCAGCGAGAAAAATCGTCGATCTGCGAACATAGGTATATTGGATAGCGGAACTAACCACTGGATGCAGTTTTAATATCCCATTTTTCCATCCAAAGAACAATTTTACATTCATCGGATGATCCGGGAAGTAATTGAAATAAAAAGAAACCCGATACAGGCGACGGTTTCAAATTCTCTTCTACGCGGAACCCTATTCTTAAAATGTTCGCAATGCCCATCGCCGAGCGCAAAGACGTAACGCAAGATACAGTGAGTGTTGTGTGTACAGCGGTTTTTCAAAATTCACGCTCGCCGAATGCCCCGCCCCACCACCGTTAGAATCTGCTAAGTAACAGCAGCAGTTTGCCGCCTGCCCGCAGATGAACATTGACAGTACTTCAGTCTACCTTGGACAAAGGCGGTTAAAACGTCGGGTCTTACAAACTTTACGTGGTAAATTCGATTTTATCCTATTTATAATATGGCAAAAATCTTGGGAAGTATTCAAAATAAAATGAAAGCAGCTGAAATTTCGATGCAGCTGATGAGACAATTATATGTTTAAATGAATGAATCGAAAAATGATGAATGACAGTTAGAAAACGATATAAGAAGAATAATCATGCTGGTACCAGTAGATACATACCATGATCGATAAACTATAAAAAAATCATCAAAATACTACGCCATCATCGCATGCCTATTTTGAACACTTTGAATTTGTTCCCAGATTCATTGTTTTGGTTATCATGAGAAAGACTTTCCATTTTTGGTTTTCAGTTTAAATTACACATTCGTTCCTAAATTACCCAGTCAAAATTATGTCCTGTAATATTTCCACTGCCTTTATTTTACAGATTTTAGCGACGTGTTCATCGTTGTAATTTATGTTCAGTATTACATTTAAAATATTACCCTTCAAAATAACGCAAAAAATCTAAATTACCACTGTAAATCTACGCTTCTGCATTAGATGGAGTTTTAATATAATTAGGATTTGAAGCCAATCGTAATCGGTTATTTTATGGGTTTACTAATTATATTGTAAGCAGTTTTCTTAGTGTAATCTATTCGTGCGCCTTTGCTTATCGTCAAGTTTTCTTCATTTCTTGATTCAGCGATTCGGCAAATATCATCATCCGGTTTCTTGTCTGATTCAAAATATGCGATTTCCAAACGAACACTCTAGCCTTATCTGGGGACATTTTCCCAAGCAAAACTAATCAAGTGTTTGCAGGATAAAATATCAAATATTTATTGATAGAAGTACACTGTGGGTGACTTGCAGCAACCGGCCTGTTAACTTTTGCTAACCGTGGTTAGGTAGCCATTATAAACAATTTAACAGTCGGTTAAATAATGACGGCTTGCACCAACTATTTGGACGTCCCGGACGAACGCCGTTCGGAGTCCGCAAAAAACATTTTTGAGTGTTTGAACATAAGCGTAGACACAACTGAAATCGAGATTGCTCGCCTCAGCCAATCACAGCACAGTTCAAAATGGCGGACGAGAGGTTCTCAGCTCATCAGCTGTCAAACTACCACACGCTTTTGTTCATGTCTCGCATTCGCGTCTTTCATGATTAAGATCAGATATATAGGAAAACGTTTTACGACTGCGATAACCAAAAATAGCGAAAAAACCGCGGCGCAGGCGACACTATCAAATCTAACATCAAATTGACAACTAGCGTTTGACAGCTCTCTAACTGCTGGTTAGTGGCGCTAACCGGACACCATGGCTCGGTTAGGGAATGTAACTGCAGTTATCTTAACAGAGCATGGTGCAAGCAGTTTCGACTATTTAACTGTGGTTAGACTCTGGAGGTTAATGGGCCCTTGCTGAGTTGGCCACGAAGACCCATTCTGTTCAGGGTTGGTCACACTCACGGGACAACACCCATCCGACGGCCTCCACGCATGTAGTGCGAGCCTGGGTAGGACTCTGGCCTTATTGTTAGTTTCCCCTGGGAATCAACCTTCTGGCGCTCCTGGACGGTCTACGCATCGTGCGGCATAAGTCAATCGATTGCGCACTCTGAGTAACAGTCGGGGGAGTCTGGAAGCAGTACTGTTTCCTATAGAGCGGGGGTGGTTGCGGACCTTACGGCGACTGCTCTTGAAACGACCATCGGCTACCCGATCCTGGGTGAACAGCCGGACAAAGGATACCGTGGTCCGAGATAGATTCGGGATACACCGTTTCACCGCTTCGTAAGGGAGAGGACCGCGTAAGCGACCTCGAACTCGTAACCAATCGAGAGACTGGAGTAATCTGGTCGCAATTGGAAGTAAGGGCGTGAGTGTAAGCCCGCTGGGTAACACCCCTGGCTATCTCGCGGTTAAGGCGTTGGCCTCTTACAGGTTTGTGGCGGAGCTAGACGGTGGACTGTTTTGTCCAAGTTTTCTGTGCTCACTCCAGGGAGATAGAACGAATAATCGTTAAAACTTCCTGAGGTGACGGGCTCGCCCGCTGTAGTCGACAACCCACGTTATCTATCTTAACCGAGCTTGGTGCAAGTCGCCCTGTAGAAAATTGATGAATAGAGATATGCGTATCTTCTGTCGACATTCTGTAGATTTTTAACGCGCCGCTCTCGCCATTATCGCTTTATTGTCTCCCGCATTCAGACAATCATAAAAAATCATTAATATCTCTAAATGTCTAGCGGTTAATGATACGTAGTGTGGTGCAGTCGCTCCCTCCCCGCGGCGTTTCCGTTTCAGCGAATTCCGACGTCATAAATCACCTTTTTTAAGTACGACGGGGTGGGCGCCATAAAAAACAGCTTGTCTTCTGGGTATTTCTGGAATCACTAATGGCGTTTTGAAATCATGAATTATCGCGCCTCTGTACGCAGCGCTGCAGAGCAATTTGTGACTAGATTAAGCGTGTTTTCATAACATACAAATAATAAAATGATTGTTTCAATATATTTCTTTAAAAAATGAGAGTATATGCCGCGCCAGATTTCTCGGTCCTACGCCCACATGCTCAGACCACGCGTACTGCATTTATTGAACACCAGTGCACTGAAAACAAAAAAGGATAACTAGGGTTATCGACTACAGCGGGCGAGCCCGTCACCTCAGGAAGTTTTAACGAATAGTCGTTCTATCTCCCTGGAGTGAGCGCAGGAGACTTGGACAAAATAGTCCACTGTCAAGCTCTGCCACAAACCCGTAAGAGGCCAACGCCTTAACCGCGAGATAGCCAGGAGTGTTACCCAGCAGGCTTACACTCACGCCCTTACTTCCAATTGCGACCAGATTACTCCAGTCTCTCGATTGGTTACGAGTTCGAGGTCGCTTGCGCGGTCCTCTCCTTTACACGAAGCGGTGAAACGGTGTATACCGAATCTATCGCGGACCACGGCATCCTTTGCCCGGGTGTTCACCCAGTATCGGGTAGCCGATGGTCGTTTCAAGAGCAGTCGCCGTAAGGTCCGCAACCACCCCCGCTCTATAGGAAACAGTACTGCTTCCAGACTCCCCCGACTGTTAATCGATTGACTTATGCCGCACGGTGCGCAGACCGTCCAGGAGCGCCAGAAGGTTGATTCCCAGGGGAAACTAACCGTAAGGCCAGAGTCCTACCCAGGCTCGTACTTCATGCGTGGAGGCCGTCGGATAGGTGTTGACCCGTGAATGTGACCAACCCTGAACAGAATGGGTCTTCGTGGCCAACTCAGCAAGGGCCCATTAGCTCCCTGAAAGTATCAGCTTTTCCAAAACAAAAAGGGATAGAAATCCTTTATAGGATTAGAACATCGTAAAATAACAACAGTAGGACATCTCGAGCCTGTTTTCGAAATAAGCACTTACGCTTCGCCGAACCACCAGGGTTGCCACAACAAATACACAATTGACAATTTGTGATCCCATCAAAGCATAAATGCAATTCTTTATAAATATTATGTACGTTTATGTATTTTTGGTTTTTAGATCAAGAGACATTTCCCAAAATTTTACTGTAACAGAATATATGAGTCAGAGCTGGCTTTGTGGGACAGTATTCATCACTTGTTGCATGTGTTCGAAATACCTACATTTTAGTAATTTAAAGTAGGTACTTAACAAATACGCATCTACATACCAACCCACGTACCTACATACCTACGCACTTAAGGATGATTCATGCTACACCGGGCCGGGGCCGGGCCAGGCCCCGGCCGGGACACGGTCAGATATCTATAGTATACTTTTGTATGAAGCAATTCATGCTTGGCTGTGCTCCGGCCGTGACCGGCCGTGCCACGACCGGAGCACGGCGTCGAAATGGCGGTGGATATTGTTTTCCCGGCTCCGGTCTGCTAATCGTTCAATGGGAGAGATAGGCTTCAGAAATCTTGATTTTTTTATTTTTCCAACAAATATACTAAAGCCTTCTTTAGACATCCTAAAATAACCGTAAAATTTGCTCTCATCATCTATTAATTCCTTGTAGAGCGTGGCGAATTCTCCCTCCGATTGTCGTTTTCTCCAGGCTGGATGTACACTCCATCTTCTTTTATTAGATTCAGTTCGTGTTTCCAATACTTCGTCTTCAATCGCAATTGCGATAGCTGCCAACTCAAGTTGTGAAAATTGCATTAATAACACACTTATCAATCAAGCGAAAATAGAAATTAAAAAATATTATTATCGCCAAAATAGATGGACACAACACTAGTTATCGCGGACTAGTTATCGCGGACATTAAATAAACTCGGAAACAGCCCGGTCACGCCCGGTGTAGCATGAATGACTGGCCCGGCCTGAGCACGTTGGAAACGACTCGGCCGGGACCCGGCCCGGCCCCGGCCCGGTGTAGCATGAATCATCCTTTACTATGCAAATAAACAATAAACGTTACCTCGTAAGTGTAGTTTCGTAATGCATTTGTGAAAACTCGGAAATGTTATATTTTGATAGGTTGTATTACAGCCTGTACAGAAAATATTCCACTTTTATATACTTAGCCGTCGCGCGGCAGCCCTGACTGGCTGGCACCGAGGCGCCTGAGAATCTATGTAGTGGTAGTGTACGGATAACGGGCGCTTGTATGAGTGCACAATCGGTGGGTACTATGGAGATGTTATACTGCTCTTGTTTTACAATGATTAGGACTTCAATTCCTTTTTGGTTTTAGTGTTCTGGTGTTCCATAATTACAATACAGTAGAACTCGGATAATTATTTTTTTGCCGAAAGGGGACTATTTTAATTAATTACTATATGTATGTTGAAAATGGGAGAAAAAAGAGCCAGCTGTTACTTGCTTTAAAGAATAGAGAACCAAGCTTCTCAGCTAAGATCTTAGCTTTTTCACAAAGAGTCGGACCCGAAATTGGGTTTCCCATAGAACGTTGCTGCAAAAACTACTTGGAAACGGCATCTTCTACCTCTTTGTTTGTTGCTGCCTTCATTGATTCTCTTGAAGAACAACCATCTTCGTTTTCAAACACTAACACTGAGTTTAAACGTGTAGGTTTGCACGAAGTTTAAAAGTGTAGGTTTGCTCGTTTCCATATTTTTTTCTGTCCTTATTTCGGATAATCAGCGATTCAAACAGTCAGAGTTCGGATAATTGTATTTCTATTGTACGTGTAATCTGAGAATGTGGGCGAGGGACCAAGAAATCTGACGCGGCTAGTACAGTAGTTGCCAGTACGCCAAAGGAAAAATGTGCTCTCATTTATCTCTCTCATTTGCTCTCATTTATCGCGATGTTTCCCAATCAACACCATCCTGTCTCCACGAGCTTTTAAAAACCATTAAGTTCCCACGGCATCGTACCTCGGTCAGCCTCCGACAATTTACCCAAAATTCCATGTCATAATACTGATTTCTACTCCTACACTTTCGGCGTCCATTGTGAAAAACTCTGAAACGATTTCCCAGTAAATATACGAAACTCGCCTGCGTTAGAATCATTCAGGACTCACCTTAAAAAAGTACCAATTTTCTAAGATGTAACTAGTCCTTCTCTTTCTCTCTACACTCTCTCTCGCAATTTCCTCTCCTCTGGCATTTTTTGTTTTAAATAGGTATAGTAGTTTGTATTTTACGCAGATTAACCTATTTGTTTAAAGGTTGGTTGGTAGTAAGATATATCCATGTGGCAATAAGCTCGCTTTTTGTATTTTAATTTTTAAGTGCACATAAAGAGTTCAATATTGTTAGTACATACAAAGCGAATATATTTATACAGTAAAAGAATGTAATATACACTATATAATAAGATGGAGCAAATATTTTAGATGGGATCGAGTCTTTTTATGATTTTTTAAATATACCATATTAAGATAACGTACAAAAGTTTAAAGTATAGAAATAAAGCAAAGGGAATAATTTGTTAACACGGAGGACTATAAGGAAAATCTCCTTGAAAGTTTGAGGGTAAAAACTAATAAATGGTCCAACGGAAGAATTACATTCCAAGCCGAGCAATATGGGAAGGTGGGAAGATGGCCTGAACATGTATAAAATTCGGAGGTTTTTACATTATTTTCTCACGTGTGTGGAGAAGCTTTTTTATTGACGGAGTTGCCAATTCGTTGTGTTGTTGTAAGTTAGCGGAATAAAGCTAAGGTAAAATAAATGTTATAACGTAAGAAAGGTAAATTGGGATAAAGAAATCAAAATAATATAAATCAATGAATATATGAAATATATTAGAATTGTATTTATATTTGACACTCTAGATGTATGTAGAAGCTCTTACTCAAAAAGGTAAATGTTGCATCGTGATCGAAGATAATATACATACAAAAAAGTTACAACAGCTGGTACAGAACCAAAAAGTACCTACTGGCGAAAGCTACGCCCAAAGAATATTAATGTAATAAAAGAATTAAGTCACTGCCTTAAGTTCCACGAATAACTAGCGGTAAGCAAGACGTGACGTGAAAAAAATTGTAAATGTGAGGCGCTAGCCAATGCCGCTATAGTTCACACAGCTATATATTTATTTATTTCGAATACATTGTGAAGACAATATTATGATAAGTTAACCCTAATGTGTCGATAACAAAAACATACATCATCTTAAGATGAATTGAGGTACTTGCTAAACAGAAAAGACGGTTAATTTCAAAAATGTCACAGAGTAACATAAAATGAAATATTTAGTAAACTTAGTCCTATGTAAACTTAATCATTTACACCGCAATTTACAAATTAATAATTTATTTAGTTAATATACCTACTCTTCACTGTGACATTTCACAATATGCGGGTTTATTGTTATATGACAATCTCTTACAATCAACCGTACTATGAAGCGTTTATAGTACGGTTGAATATGTATGCTTGTATACGGTACAGTTAAATATGTATGCTTGTAATATGTGTGTATGTCTTGTTATTGTATATGATTACCATAATTTAAATGCAATTCCGCTTATTTGATCGCAACGGAAAATAATAATTCAGCCGGGAATCGAATCCGGAACCTTACAATGTCAGATCAGGCGACCAAGCCACTATGCCACCGGGATGTGTCCATGATTATAATTAATAAAACGTATTGTTAAAGTGATCAAATACTATGTTGAACGTGACGAAATACTATGTTGAAATATATCGACTTCACTGATTTTCGTGTGTAGCTTTTGACAGCAGGGATATTTTGTCTTGCCTCGCGGCGTCGTCCTAAGATTTCTCGCAAACAAATTGTGTCATCGAGCCGTATGATAATTCGCATATACAAATAGTCTAATTTGTGAGCATACATCGTTATTGTCTGTCTACTTCACCTTTAACATCTTTTTTGGCAGTTTTATTTCGATGTGTAACTCGCTGATGTAATTCATTAACTTTTTAAATTACATTTTTACCCGGATTATATTACACCATGATGTGATTACTACGAGTACTCGTAATTTATTAGGCAAATTTGTACTTTTATTTAATTAAAAACAATAAGTTGATTGTAGGTTATTTAAATTAAACTATTTATTTAAATTCTTACATTGATAAATTTCGATAACTTTACTATGATTTATTGTAATTTTCTATTTAGAATTAATCACTAATGTATGTACAAAACAACGTCCTAATTGTAGCTACTGTAAACAAACAAAATGTCGAAAAGCCGATTCTGTCCTTTTTTATAAGGGAGGTTTCTGTGATTTCAGGTTTTACAATATGTAGAGATTTTTGAAATAAAATGAACTGAACTGGAACTGAACTGAACATCTAGCAAATATGTATCAGCGGCAAGCACGATCATTTTGTACCCAGCTGTTCAATCCGATCATGCTAAAAGAATTTTACTGGGATAGATATAGGGATATCCTGGGTAAAAGCCAGATTCCCTATGATACAGGGCCATTATAAATCTTTATTGAACTTTTACCTTCTGCAATACAAACTGCAATACGAACTTTTACCTTCTGAAATACAATTTCATGACGGCTCCATACGATGCAGATTGTATCCAGCTTACTGCTCACTGGCGCATTGTAGAGCATTCGATTTGGCTCATAGTTAAAAAAAATAGCAGCGTTTCTCAACATAAAGCGGAGGACGCTCTTCTAAAAAAGGATCCATCAACTTTATGAATAGATAAGTCCACTGTAAAAGTTGCAGTTTCTAATATACGGAAAAATACATAAGTGTGGTTGTTGAATTTCGAATGTCTGAGATAGAGACATACATAATACCGCTTTATATAATCACATAAACATAAATCCAAAAAAATATCGACTGCGATAATATTATCAGTAAACCAGAACAAAACAAAATACTCACCAAAGACAGTAAGAAGCGCTGGTTCTGATATCCGTTTGCCTGCTACGTTTTCAGCGATACACGTGTAGTTTGCCATATCCTTTAAAAGAAAAACAATCAAAATGAAATCACCTGAGGGACGAAATTAAATTAACCGCCATCCCTGAAGTGGGTAAAACAGTACGATCAAATATTTTGGAAATTTGAATAACAATATTTTTGAAAACAAGTTTCAGAAGCGTTGAGCCCACTATCTAGCAGAAAGTATAATATCGCGAATTAAAAAATATTCGCGATATTTTATCTACCGCGATATTTTGCCTACCGCAGCGCGCTCTACGCTTTTCATACTTTTCAAATCAAATCATTTATTGTCTTAAATACTAATACATAGTCGTATAGACATAGTTACAATTGCGATATTGTGATATGATTACATTCTTCATTCTATTAATAATCAAAAGAAGAATATGCTTACTCGTAAGAAAGTATCAAAATACATAGGTATTATTTCAGAATTAAATCGAGTCTCACCATTTAGTTTTGATGGATAAAAAACATTGAGTAAGATATATAGGTAGGTTGTGATTCTATTACATTAAATAAAATGAATAATGTAATGCAATAAAAATAAGGAAGATATTATAAACATATTATATCAATTCTTTAAAATAACGACCAAGAAAATATATTTTTAAATAAAACCAATAAATGTCAAAAATAGTAAATAAACTGTGAGAATAGTCAAAAGTAAAATAAAATGTCTTTTAAAAAGAAACTGAAAAATACATTATAAATAGGACAGAAAACGATTTTACCGCGTGTAATTTGTAGCACCCGACGGTCAACGGTCGGACAACGGTCTACCCTAGACAGTCTACCCTAGGCAAAGGCGGCTGCAACGTCACCGAAACTTCGGGTGCTACAAATTTCACGAGGTAAATTCGTTTTCTATCCTATTTATAATGTCAAACAACCGCGATAGTCTTCGATTTTATATGAAAAATACATATATATTTTTTTTGGTTATTTAACATGTTTTTTATTAAAAATTGCTTCATTACTCGCCCTGATTTACCCATTTTAGTGATACTTTCAATTTAAACGCACCTGTATAAAAATAAGTATTATTTAAAAACAATAGGGTTGGAGGAATTATGAAAAAGTTCTGAATTTCAAAACAAAGAAATATCGGAACTAAGAAACGTTTATTTGGCGTACGTTAAAATTATGTAAATAGCCCTTATTTATTCGTAATTCCCTATTATTATATATAATACATTCAACGTCCGATGTTTCAAATAATGTCTTATTTTGCACGACTTACCTGCAAGGTAGCCTGGGAAATTAGCAGGTGTCCCTCCGCGGAAACCAGTACGTTATTGTCCTGGGGAAGGGGAGCGCCGTTCTTCAGCCAATATATCTTGGCCGCTGGTGCACCCTGCGGTGGAATACATCGCATTGTCGTCTGGCCGTATAGTTCCACTAAAGTTGAGTAGGGCGCTGAGACAAACTGTTTCTTCAGATCTGTGGAAAAGAGAAAAACGTTTTTGAGTATATACACATATCTATCTTCTTCTTCTTCTCGAAGTGCCTCTCCATTACTGGAGGTTGGCCGTTAGCTCTGAATATTTTTGTCGGTCTTGCGCCATCCGGAAAAGCTGTTCCGTACTGGTGATCCCAGTCCAGTTTTCCACCCGGGGATTCTTAGCACCCCTGACCCATTAAAGGGCCGCCGGGCACTCAGGGCCATGGCTATTTTTGACTTTTCCATTGCTAACTACTAGGGATATATAGTGCAATGGTCTCCCGTTGCCTTCTGCACAAGACATTTTAGGTCTATTTAAGACCTTAGGCCGCTGAGACCTCTTCAACTGGTTGCCCAGTTGGGAATAATTATATTATTTTGACTCAATCTTTTGCTATGTACTTTTGCTTCCCATTATAATTAGACCGATATGCAAACGGCGATCGAGTACATTCGAGACGCGTCCTGTGTCAATCGCAGGTGAATCTAGACTGCATAATTGCAATTTATTCACTACATTTAATTTGTTGTTGAGATTTTTAAAAAAATATGCTGTCACCATGAATTTAAATGTCAGATTTCAAATTTCTATCTACATATATCAAAACACAAAATATTAGTTTTTAAATATCAGAAATAATCGAATGCATACATGATTAGTAAACTAAGTATATTTGCGAAGTCTATGCTGTCAAATCAAGAAAAATATATCCTAGGTTCTTCTCGAACTCAAAAGCGCTTATTGGATAAGAAGAAAACTTTAATTCCTCTTGTCCACACACGTTTTCGTGAAAAATCGTTAGCCGTGAAAATCCACGGTTAAATCGCCGTGTCGTCAGTGGGATATGGATCACTATGGCAGCTTGTCCACGGATACGGCAGAAAAACGGACGGCGCCGCCGCCGTGTCTGTGGACTGGCCACACGGCAAATTAACCATGTATTTTCACGGCGAAAAAATCGTGCGTGGAAAAGCGGGCTAAGTGCATATTTGTGTTCCTTATAGAACAGGGGTGGTTGCGGACCTTACGGTGACTGCTCTTGAAATGACCATCGGCTACCCGATCCTGGGTGAACAGCCGGGCAAAGGATGCCGTGGTCCGCAATAGATTCCGTTTACGCCGTTTCACCGCTTCGTAAGGGAGAGGACCGCGCAAGCGATCTCGAACTCGTAACCAGTCGAGAGACCGGAGCAATCTGGTCGCAATTGGAAGTAAGGGCGTGAGTGTAAGCCCGCTGGGTAACATATCGGGTTATCTCGCGGATGAGGCGTTGGCCTCTTACGGGCATGTGGCAGAGCTTGACGGTGGACTGTTTTGTCCAAGTCTACTGCGCTCACTTCACGGGAGATAGAACGACCAAAACTTCCTGAGGTGCTGGGTTCGCCCATTGCAGTTGACAACTCTATTTAAGTGTTTATTAATTTATTCTCAACAAATTCTAATCCTGAAATAATGACCAATAGAAAGAATACTTTCATACAATTATGAACGATAGAGCAATCAACTTATATACTATAAAATTACTCCATTTGAAATAAGTTCTTATACATAGCTCTAAAAGCTATTTTGAAACGCAAGTTTTTATAATCAATAAGGCAATTTTCATTTTAACTTCGATAGTCGATACACAATCTTGAATAATTGTACTAATCTGGCTTCTTATAAAGGCCAGATATACAAACGTTATCATTTCAAAGTGAATGAATTTATTATATTATTATTCTTATCATAATCGTTATTTTATAACAGCTTTTAACTGAAAACAATATTTACACAAGAACTTTTACTTAGTATGTAGGACATTCTAGATACCCAACCCTCACACTAACGCGCACGCTCACACTCTACATCCACACAATCAACACACTCACACACACACCCCCTAAACACAAGCCTCTTACGGATTATGTAAAAAAAATGGTATTTTAATGATATTAAGTAGTTCATCGTAATTTCTGTAATTTTGTTTAGATCCGTAACTTGTTTCATTTTTATTCATTTCTATTTTTTTAATGTCATTTTTTCACTGTAACGCTGTGTGATTTCTTAGCTAAAGAATTGAATTGAATTGACGTACCACTTATAGCTGGTAAAATAATCACCTCATTCGTTTACTTGCTGCCTTTTATTTCCACTGAATCTTTATATACTCTAATTTCTCTTTGTATTTTTATGTTTGTAATAATATATTTATTATTTTTAACTATGTGAGATAAAACCGTTAACCGCTAATTTCGAAGTGCCCTATTGAAGCTCGCCCGTATCCCGCGGAGATTCCGCCCTGAAAAAATCCATTCACAACGCATAATGCAGAGAGCTCGCCGCGGCGAACAAACCCAGCCCAGCCGGGACCCGGTTACTACGGTTATTATAGTGACGCGAGCGGCTATACGCGGTGCCACACGATACATGTGGGAAAGTGACATAATAAAATGCACCGACACGGCCCCGGGTTGGGTTACGCCCTTCCCGATTCATGAAGTCGTCATGCGTTTCAATTATTTACTCTGAACCCCGCACAGGATATTTGCTATCACTAAAGGCGGCCGCACGACCCGCACGACAAAATATGTATTTCATTTCATATCCAATGATTAGAAACGTAAAAATCTCGAGGATTTTTATGCTACAATGGTGGCATTATTTCTGAACACTTTTGGGTGTATATTAGATAGTTCTGTTCACTGTGACAGGGTATTATACAATTCTGCCAATTTCTAATGGTAACTAAATTATGTGATGTATGGCTTATGTGATGACATTCTCATGCCAACCTGAATGGCATCTACATTATGATGTTAGTGCCTACAAATCCATTAAAATTTTCCGAGAATTGGTGTATGGTTAATATTTCGCATCTTGCTGGTTCAGTATAAAATGTAACACCAGAAACTTAACGTTATCGAAGTACATACATACATAATGCACATTCTTCTTTTCTTCTTCTTCATCAGCGCGCATTCGCCCACCGTTGGGCATACGCCTCTCCAATCACTCTCCATCCGGATCGGTTGTCCGTTTCCCTCATCCAGAAGGTTGTACTGTTCATCATGATTGGAGGTATTTAGCCCGATACCCGCCACGTCGGCCACACGTCTTGGCGAGCTCCACACTTTCAGGAAAATATTTCCATTTCCTAGGCTTGTGGCAACCTGGTCGGGTTACTTAACCGCCGAATCGCACTATATTCACTAAATTTATTATTTAATTATTATTTATTGTTCAGAAAATTTCAAAATATATGTTGACACTTAGAATTTAAATTTCGAATTCGGATTCGAATTATAATGCACATAGCTAAACATAAATAAAACAATAACGGAAGATACGTACAGACATGCTTTTTTAATATTATTTTATAAAATTATTTAATATAATAGTTTTTGCCAATAAAATGTGTTAATAAAATAGAAGATTAGATGACATTTGAGTGGATTTTATCACCCCACTAGATTTTATGTCCGTTTTGGGGTGATGGTATTTAAAATATAGTGACTATCATCTTATTTTATCGTTCATTTTCAGATTGCTCTTTTATTCTTAAAAGCTAAAAGAGATTTATTTAAATGTAAAACTAACTAATCGATTCATATAAAATATATAAACAAAACAAATAAATAAACAAATAAATTGACCAATAAATTAAATATCTTAAAAAATTCCTTGTTATGTACATATAGCTCATTATTTATAGCAGCTTTTAATGTTAAATTTAATAATTTAATATGACCATAATATTAAAAAAATATATAGTCAGGTAACTGTATATATTATCATGTATCAAATACAGCAGATACCGTAGTCTACGTCAAGATGTGTGTTAGCATTTCTTCTTCTCAAAGGTACCCTGGTGTATAAAGATCAATCAATAAATATCAGTTGATCAAGAAAGTAATCAAGCACCAGTCGCCAGCAGGACAAGACAACATCTCCTAATCAGATGGATCACTGATATTATCATCAAAAGAAGATCTACAAACAAACAGAAGTAGTTTTTTAGTAAGAAAGACTTAGATATATTTGCTTAAATCCGTCACAGTGTCAAAAATTTGAATTGATGAATAAAGCCTTTGTTAAGACGTCTTTCTTTTGGTAATTTAGCTACGCATAATAGATGTTTAATAATAAATCATAAATGATGACATATTCTAAATTTTTAGATATACAATAATATAGTTCTCGATAGTTCTGTATTCTTGCTCAAACGCTGTATGTTTATTACTGGCTTAGACAACCTGGTTCAGAATATGCTCCAATTAACCATTATTTCAAAGAGTTCAAGCTTTTACGACAATGTTTACTGTCATATTTTTCCGCTTAACTGGGATTTTGATGCGGGATTTCTTTAAATATCTTTTGCTGGGATTTTGATGCGGATTTCAATGTCTCTGTTTGCTTATCTGAGTTGCCAGTTGAATTTCAGCCATGGTAATATTGTTTAACTATTATAACCCTTACGGTCACGGCCAACCTTAAAGTCTAACGACAATTATCTTACAGGTGGCCGGCTTTTTATAACATCACGTGGTAGTACTGAGGCAGCAATGCTTATCCAAGTACTGACTACGTCCGACGCTGTTTAAATTCGGTGATCTGACGGGTACCAGCGTTTCAACGCGGCTACGAACGTTACATATTACATAAACAGACGTTAATATATATGCACATTTACGTACACAAATATTTTTTTTAAATTATTTTCAATTTAAAACGAAATGCTTGAATCAACAATGAGCACAAAGACCTATCATAACGTGATTCCGATTTAGAATTTGGATTGTAGAATTATACAGTTGTACCCTAGTATCCTATGTAAATCAAACGGTTGTAAATTCGCCAACACAACAACCGATAACGCTCGATTATTAAAATGAGAGTACTTCAATTTTCCGCAATCAATTAAAACGTGACAATTAATCAGGCGCAATGGTCCGTAACGCCGCCGGGCGCTGAGGCTGTCGCGGCAAAATCGGAACATTTCGCTTTTATTTTGGCAAAAGCGTCAAATTAATTTCGATCGTTAATTATCCGTACACAATAAGCGGATGCGGGGATCGAATCCATGGCGATTATCTGGTGCGAAGCTATAATATACGTACAGGTAGATAACTATTATCATTGATTACATGTGGTATTAGATGATTAAACTCCATATTACGTTTTGGCTGCACTGGCGAAATGCAGGTGGTGCTGATAGCATTGACGGGGAAACCAATACTAATTTATTTGGCCATCTATAATAACATTGATAATGAATGCTATAAATAAGATAAAAACGAATTTGCCACTCGAAGTTTGCAACACCCGATATTTTGGCGATGTTGCAACCGCTGCTGTCCAGGGTAGACAGTCTCCCTGGACAACAGCAGTTGCAACATCAAAGAAACATTGGGTGTTACAAACTTCAAAATTCGTTTTTATCCTATTTATAATGTCAAACAACCGCAATAGTCTTCGATTTCGATAATTAATGTTTTTTTATATATGACTGAATGATTATAAAATAAAAAGCAATAATTTACCCAATAACAACAATAATAACATTCAATTATTGATCGTATTTTATATAGGACTATTACATCACAAAAATAATACGGGAGAAACAACGCCATTTATTGGTGTATTTTTTATAACTGAACATTAAAGTGCGTAATTATCTATATATTAACTTGAAACGTGTTTTTCCTGTAACCGACATATTGAGAGAACAGCAAGGTGTAAAAAAATGGTTTAAGTGTCTAAAAAAGCTCTCGTTCTGTAGATGTGTCATCAAAAGAGAACAAAAAAGGCATTGAAAGAAAAAAATAAACGTGTTTTTTCTGTAACAGCCAAATTGAGAAAACGGCTATGTTAAAAAATTTGGTTAAAGAGTCTAAAAAAATCTCTCGGTCTGTAGAGGGTGGGGGGTGGGGGGTAGAGAGAGGAAATAAAGGGTGGGCGGGAGGGGGGTAGTTAGGGGGTTAGGGGGTGAGTTAGGGTCGGGGGTAGTGAGAAGGGGGGTTGGGGAGAGACGAGGGAGAAAGTGAGAGAGACGGAGGGTTGGGGGCAGTTTGGGGATGAAGAGGAGATAGGGGTGAGAGGGGTGGAGAGGGTGGAGAGGGTGGAGGGTGTGGTAGGGTGGGGGTAGGGGTTTAGGGGGTTTTTGCACGCGAGTGGGATTGTCTGCTTGCCGGGAATGCCTAGGGTGACCCGACCGATTTTTTTACTCAGTATAGTTAAAAACTAATTTTAGGTATTTCAATAATGTCACCGCCATCTAGCGAATAGTTGCTAAAGTAAGCTGAATTGGTGCGAAACTTTTTATTTACTTTCTGTCATATGTCATATCACGTACGCGTCGATCTTCGGTTATTGCTGTCCGTTTTCTCCAAGATGATGGTGACATTCCTGATCGTAGATCAAATAAGCAAGGCACCGCAAAGTAATCGAATTAATCCAAAGAAATATTACTTATGCATTAATAAGAAATATGTTTCAGTTTATTTTCAACTAGCTGACCCGTGTCCACTTCGTTGGGCGGTAAAACTTTTTAGTTGTGATGAAATTATGAGTGTGGTTTGGTTAGTACTGAGTGCTATGATTTATTTCCTGACTGCCAAAAGAAGGGTTATATTTTTACTGCATATGTATGTATGTATTTGCATGCCAATTTGACTATATTACCGTTATTTGTGAGTGTCTCTTTGTGAGTGTCTTATCTCTTTAACCCTGTATGCAGTAAAAGTGAAATTATATGCAGTAAAAGGGAAAAGTCTTTCCTTTTAAACACTTGAGACGATAAATTTACTTATTTTGATAATAATTTATAATTGTTGATAATATGACCAATAAACATGACTTAACGATTTAAATTATTTTTTTAATTTGAAAAACTACTTTTTGTGACTTAAATATAAAAGTTAGACATATGCTGTCGCTGACTTTTTTGTAGGCATTATCAAGCTCTACAACTATTGTCAAGAACTTAATCATATATCTCTCATCGTTAAGGCAGCGTTAGTTAGAAACGTTTTCGTTCGACCGTTTTTTCCGACTTACTTTGGAAATCCGACTACCACGAAAAAGTCTTTTCATTTTTCGGATTAATATATAGCCTATGTCGGCCTATGACACTCACATATAACTTGGCTTTCTATTGGTAAAAGAATTTTCAAAATCGGTTCAGTAGGATCCAGAGATTACTTCCTACAACGTCACAAACTGTACCTCTTTATAATATTAGTACAGATAAAGTGACCGTCGATCTCGACGGGTTTCAGCTAGTTACGTATCGATACTTGTATACCAAATTATAAATTCACATATTTATGCAAATAATATTAAAATAATAAGAGGTATGATTTAAAAAGGCGTTTGCTATTCTATTGGTATTTTATTTCGAGACAGGAAATCGTAAATCCACGTTTAGAGCGCCATCTAAAGTGCGCCGCCATCCTGTTATTCCACGAACGCCGCCATATTGAACATAAAAGAATATTAATTAATTTTTGTAACTATGCCATCTACGCGTTGTGTCTTGTAGTATAATTTTAAGTGCCAAATCGTAGTACTGCGTTGAGGAATGGAATACGTTTATTTATCCATGCTTATTATATATCTTCTGTGCTCTTTGGTATTTAGATGATGGTCCCAAATAACACGTTTTTTTTAAACGAATTAAGAAGCAATACAATAGAAATGTCATTCCAACAGCTCTCGTCGAGATCTTTAGTCGGATATTAAAATAAAATAAATATAGATAATATATCACCACAGTAAAAAAAATATCATACATACGGAGGTCATCTGTCTCAATCTTATGTCAGTTTCACCTTATGCGATATTCGTCCGCATCCATCTGTCACTTTTCGACACGCTCTCGCTTTGTTAAAAAGCCACAATCGTCTAATCAAAAAACTTATTCGTAAGGCCGCTTTCACACGAAACAGAAAATACATTTTTCGAACAAAACAAATAGCGTATAAGAATGAGTAACTCATCCTTCTTGTTTTCTTGATTAAGAAATGCTAGCTGAGAAGAATGAATGAGCATCTTATTACTTTGTTTTGTCGTGCTATTCTAGCCTTACCTTATCTCCTTAATCACATACATTTTACAACATTTGAGAGATGTGTGATAAGGAAGACAGAGTTAGGCTTTCTCAGTTTCTTTCCTAGTTTCCTTTATGTTTCTAAAAAAATGTCAACGGATTGAGAAATAAATATTCAGAATATCTCTACTTTGGAAATAGAGAACCTTCTCTGGCGAAATTTCCGAAACATCGGCAAAACATGAGAAACATACATAAATAAACCTATTCAAATAGATTTTTTTAGTCCGATTTTCAATAGTCCGAAGACTATTGAGACCATTTCCATACTGATATCAGTCTGCGTGTCTGTCTCTCTGTAAGTGTGTGTGTATTCCTCTACTATAACGCTCAAATTTGGCATGCAGACATCATTTGGTCATGGCAAGAGTTGAAAAGGTAGTGGTTGAAACCGGTCCACTAGGAGGCGCACTTCTCTTATGTCAATCTTGAAATATTGGACTTAGATTCTTAAATGTTGGTACACAGATGCCTTATTGGGCCGAAATCAATTTGGTTTTATTATCTCTTATACAGGCTACACTAATAAATTTTAAATTCTGTCCGACATTTAATCAAATATTAACGATATCTATTAGCCCTTGGATTAATCACGCCCTTAGCCAAAAAACGAACCGCGCCGTCCGAGGCGGTTGCAACGGAGCCCAACCGGGTTCGTACGCCGATCGAAAAGGGGCGCTAATCGATTTTATTTATGAAATTATTATTCAGGTGAATTCAGTCCTTGGCTGCTTGCCTGGGAAAGGCTGGAGTGAAACAACCGTTTTCTTTTATTTTTGGCTATCTCTCTTGTATTACCGGAATCACTGTACACCGGTTGCTTCGTGCGAAAGCGGCCTAAGAGCGCGGTCGTGTGACGGTGGTTTATCGTGCCGCATCCATTTCGCCGTGACAATAAGCAACGAGCCCTGTGCTACGGCCGTAGTCGCACGCAGTCGCTTGCCAACAATGCTCTGGTCCGCTGGCGCAGAATCATATCGCAGACAAAGCCCGTGAACCCCTCGTCGAGGCTACCATGTCGTATTATACTAGTATACCTACACCCCTTCAACGGGCTGGTATCATTTGTTATTCCGATATCGGTGAATGGACTACAGCAAGTTGCAGCAATGCACACTGTACATTGTGCACGGTGCACACTGCTGGATTGCGCGGTTTGAATTTTTGCATTACAAAATGTGGTGCGTAACTTCAACCATAGCGTATTCGTAACTACATAGCGTATTCGATTGATCCACTTTGTAGTACAATGGAGCAACCATGATTTTACTACGAAACGTAATGTGTAGATGGCACTCATAGTTGTAAAATACTATTAATCCATTATTGACGTGACAACGTCTATGCGGAGTTACCTCGCTCTGAGGCGTTCCATTTATTATATTTATTATTCAATATAAATGCTGCCATCTACCGGTTGCGACAAGAATTATTTACTAACCTCAGTCTAAAATAGTACGAATGAAAATCACTGTAATATAAATGAAATATTCTTGATATACGGAATGTTATTACTGAACGGACAATTTTCTTGTGGGTACAACAAAGTGCAACGAAGTAAGCAACTTTTATTTTTAAAAAAATAAAAAAGTATGAAAAGCTATCATTACGATGCGCTATCTAGCGGTTGGTAAAATGTCGCTGATATTGTTTATTACCTACCGCTAGATGGCGCAGCGTGCTCAAACGCTTCTCAAACCGTTATTTAACAGTTTGAGATTTCAAACTTTCAAATTAAAAAAAACAATAAACTTTAAACAATAAACAATTATACAATTATACTGCTATACAATAATACATTTACATGTTGTAATCAAATCGGTGAGTATAAAAGCATATATTTTCGGGTGTTTGTAATAAACAATATCAGAATCTTAAATGAAACTGCTTCAAATGCAACCATCGCATCAGTATTTTCTTATGACGTTGTCATGTTCAACTATCGTCAGTAAACCGACTTTAGAGACAACCGATTTTTATGTTCGATATGGTGACTTTCGTGGTATAACGGTATGGCGGCACACTGTAGATGACGTTCTTTACACACCTATAAGGTATAAAATAAGACACACGAATTTTAAAATCATCTTCTTCTTGTAGTGCCGTCTCCTAACGGAAGTTGGCAATCATCCTGCTGATTTCCGTCATGGAGACCGCGCCGCACGAAACAATGCGCCAGTGCTCAGCTTAACCACTGGCCTAGATTTTGCAGCCACGATGTCATTGGCAGCCCAGGCCTCCTCTTACCTTCAATTTTACCCTGGGTTATTATTTGCAGGAGTTCGTATTTGGAGTTGAGCATTATGTGGCCGAGGTATTCAAGCTTGCGTCTCTTTATGGTTTTGAGTAACTATGTGCCTTTTTTATTTAGTTTTTGATAGACTGTTGTATTTCGACCTTCTGGTCGCCCGATATATTATCATATCATAGCATAGCTCGAACTCTAATATCATACCTCTTATTATTTACATGAACATGTAATTTTTTTATTTGGTATACAGGTTTTAATACGTAATAATTACGCACTATAAGTTGACTAATATATGGCATTCTATTTCTCCGTAATATTTACATAATATAAAGGGCCTATATGGAAAAATACGATAGATGGCGCTATAATTGAATATTATTGTTATAATTGGTTAAATTACTGGGATTTTATAATCAATCAGTCCTTTATAAAAGACCACTCAAAATCAATAGATGGCCAAATAAATTGATATTAGTTTGGCCAATGCTATCAGCGCCACCAGCATTTCGCCGTTTCAGGAGGGTAGCCAAATATAAATGCTATAATTTATAATATTGTTTGGATCAGGGACCTAATAAAAAATCCCATTTTTTAACCTCGGAGTCCGCCACTTTCGACGAAATGTGCTAATAATGTGTTATTTAAAACAACTTCTCATAGGTTGATATTGCGACAGAAGTATTTAAGAAAAACTTGAAGGATAACATTGATTACATTTCGTTTGAACATATTTTTTTGTGTTCGACGATGTAACGATTTATAGCGTAGAAAAGATGAACCATTATTCCAATAAAGTTTTCATGTATTCGTTAATTGGTATAATTAATACGTTATAATACGTTATATATTACCCTTATAAAATAATTCTTATAAAAATAAGGATTTTTATTTTCTTTAAGTTTGTCGTTAACATTTTTATCGTCAGATTACCCGATGAGAAATTATTTTGAAAAAATATATTTAAACACATTTCGTTATATAACAGATAGAGGCTCGCGAATATCAAACTCATTGTCGAAAACTTATTTTATAATTAGAGTTCACATGCAAACAATATGTATAAAAATAGTTATATGCCCTATCATTTCCAAGATAATATTTTAATTGTTTGCAATGAGTTTGCCGTACGAAACTCAACAATACATTATTTAAGTCATTTTAATAAAACCATGCAGTTCCATAGTTGTCAGTTAGATTAGATAGTGGGCCCGATTGCCTTTCTTCGTGATCTAAATTCGGAATTAGTTCATGCGAGCGAGACAGGCCAATAGATCCAACTAGGGCTAAGGGCCAGGGTCAGGGCCAGCCAGTATTAAGCGAAAAATTAAATAAATGATTGTCAGTTTTCCAGCATAAAACTACCTCGATTATTGATTGGTAGTTTATACTTATATAAAAAGACCGGACGATTTTTATTCAAACTAATTCAGATGGTATGGCAAAAGATACGATCGTTTAATTTACATTCCGCTCTAACGCACTGCTCCGTCTCGTTCGCATGAACCCTTTTCCGGTATTCGTTCACGAGGACACGCAATTGAGCCTAGCATAAGAAAATAAATGTAACAACCACTTCCCTGACTATTATTTCAATATCAGTATGATAAATTTTATTATCACATATTCTTTCATTATCGGAGAATTAAATCTATACACGATTACTCAATAATAGCGCATGCGACCATAATTACACAAAACATCGACGACGCCGGGCACCTCATACTACGTAATTGTATTTTAACCGCCACGTGGCAGAGATAACACAATGGCTTTTAATAGTCATACAAAAAAGTCGAGTTACTCAGCAAACATTAAAGCCCCACCCCAAATAACCGTCCTTATGTAGTTATACTGACATTCATTTATTTGTGTAGCTGCATGAAAAACAGTATAATCATGTAGCTTTACGAGAGACGATGATGTTCAAGGGAAAATATTGTTTTTTTCCTAAACAAATCTTTTCAATACTTTTACTGTAAAAGCGTATTTTTAAAAATTCCGTGACGTACTTTGTCGCTGTTTTAGTAAGTTATGGTTTTAGTACCGTCTAAAAGTAATATTATCGTTTTTTTTTTTGTTCAATTATGAGTCGGCGATTGTTAAAAGAACATTTTTCGAAACACCTGATATTTATTTACTCTTGTTGTTTATGGATAGATCTTTCATATGAACAGGAATAACACAAAACTGCGCAGCTCAATTATGTAGATATTTAAAACCAAATTAGGCGTGATAGGTGGTAAGGCGATTTTAGGTGATAATGCACATTTATGTGATTTTAGAGTCTATATCATTCAAAGTTGACTTGACATTACGTTACTAAAAATTCTGATTTTGGATCGTTAAATCCCTGTCAAGTTAAATATCGAGTAAGTTTTCCGATATTTAGGTTTATTTTTTTAAAGAAAATAAATAAAAAACTAAAGTCTTTAACTATTTTTTAGGCGATTTTACTCTGAAATGAAGTTCCATCCTTAGACAAGAAAATATAGGAAGGGTAGTTATTTGTTATACAATGTATTATTACTTATTAGATTTTAGATAGTTTTAACGATCCTCCCATTAAAAAAAAATCAAAAATAAAAATCATGTAAACTAGAGTGTTAAAAGACCGTATAAGGCATTCATTTATGTTTTTTTTTTCAATATTTGTGGTCTAAGTTATTTAGACCGCGATTCTCTATCTTTCTATCCGATATCTATGTAGATTATTCATCAGTTTTATTTTTAAATATTTTATTTTGATTGAATTGTATTTCCTAATGTATGACACTGGGTACGATGAGCCTAAAACAACCCGCACAGTAGTTAAATTGTCGACTGTTGAAACATCATTTTGCAAATTAACTGTATACTAGTATATTAACTTAAGTGTATTAATGATAACATCTCGCGATAGACTCGCTGCATCCTCATTGTAATTAACTTTGATATATGTCCACTCTGAAAATTGTAGGTAGGTACAGGTTTATTTGTCCTGTCGTTAAAACATTGTTTCGTAAATTATATTTTTTTAGCAATCACTAATTCATAACGTTTATAACAACCTCACGGGAAGTTAATGTTGCCTAGCTCTGGGACATTAATTAAATGCACACATGCTCATTCGTTTGAGCGGAAAATGAAGAAAATGAAATTGACGCCTCTCTCTCTCGTGACAAATACACGCGCCCCCTGCAACTGAGATGCATCTCGACCGGATTAAATTGAGAAATTGCCACCTCCGTGTGCGTTTTAGTACGTGTAGTTTTGTCCGCCTCTGCGGCAGCAATAATTTTTCCCCAGCCCGACCGGCAAATGGTGTGAAATTAATTGGCGACAATAATAACGTCAAGGTGCATTGCTACACTACGTGCTGTAAGCAGTGCTGTAAGCGCCGGCCAGTGGGCTTACAATGTACTCGTGAGGTGCTGGGACGGTAACGTGTTTATCGCGAGAGTTATACTAGGACTTTACCTATGAGCGTTACATACCTATTACCCATCAATTACTGCCGTGCTAGGACTCACGTATTGTTCGCGTTACCGCGTGCTAGAACTAACATAGTTCAACACTGCTTCACGGTGCTGATGCTTCGTACCCTAAATGCACTATGTTCGACTGAGCTAGAATTGCATATTTGGACAGTTAGCGCAGCTATAATTACGGTAATGACATTTCTTAGTAATGAAGGAATTATGTAAATGTAGTATAAAATTTCGTAAAAGAGTAGTACCTAATAATAACAAGAAAAATTAAATAGTAATTGGATATGTTTTATAATATAGTCTAGAAAAATAATTAACGATTTCGAATTATCTGTAAGGTTAATTAATGTTTTATAAAGGAAATTTATGATCAACCCCAAACATTCATGGGATTTTCGATTTTGATAGAAGTTTGTTAATAATAATATTAATAAAAAATAATTATTAAACAAAAAATACAGTTTTGCGCAATGGCGGACATATCTCACTACGGAAATCTCTTACCTGCAAACATATTGTTGTTGAGAGATTTGCCGGTTAATTCGAAGAATATGCTTTATACATACTCTAAATCCTCTA
Source organism: Micropterix aruncella (assembly GCA_944548615.1). Taxonomy (NCBI): domain Eukaryota; kingdom Metazoa; phylum Arthropoda; class Insecta; order Lepidoptera; family Micropterigidae; genus Micropterix; species Micropterix aruncella. Next base: position 27,366,835 of record OX155956.1, read on the forward strand.
TTTAAATATATTGTAGAAAATTATAAAATTACTTATGAAATAGCTGATGCTAAATGTATAATAAATAAAATAGAATCAAAATAATACACAGACAAAGAGTTCACGTTTGAGGAGAGAAGAAATTCCTTTTCAGAAGAAGCTTGAAAATAGAGAGCAATTGCTTGCCTCTGATATTTGAAGTGAGCTGATAGGAGGGATTTTATAATATGACTGAATCTTGATATCTTCTTTTGATTTTTTAATGTAGCGTTAAAGCAAAGACTCTGATGAAATCGATACGCAAAAAGAATAAACCGAGGAATACAGGAACTTGACTTAAGAATTTGGGACCATAGCACTACTTTCTTATTTGGGAAAAATCACATTAATTCTAAATTACTTAAGCGCCTCACGAATTCACATGAATTTCAGCGCTTCATGTATACATGTATGTATACATGTATACTTCATGTGCACACCGGAGAGTATTCACCGAAGCGATATTATATTTATTCGTTGGAACTTCTAATTGCAAAACCATATAGTACCTGCAGGCTTATTTCCCTGAGGCAAATCCAAGCATTAAACGATAGGCATGTGGTTTCAAAGTCTGAATAAGCAAAGTTGCTGCATTTGCAGGTGAGTTGGCACAAAAGTTTTTAATTGGGGCAGGGTTTGGTGAACGTACTCATTTTATAAATTTTATTTAAAACTCGTACGCAGTTAAATTTTATTTTATAGGTAGGGTAAGTTGAGGAAAGATGGACCACTTTTTTTTTGGAGCCCAATGTTTTTTTTGTGAATGAGTTAAACACACGCCTATAATATTATGAGAATATACTATTAATACTCTACCATTTATAATATATATATAGCAAAACGACAGTTTCTTAAAGGTAAAATTTTAGACTCAAAAGAAAAGGTAGCCTCGGTCCATCTCTCCCACACTTATGGGTGAGTTGGACCACCTGCTAAGATGAGATGGATCTAGCAAAAATAAATAATACTTTGGATACATTTTTATTCTTTAAGGTCCGATTAAACGTGTTTTTATGTTCCAAATGTCTTTGCGGCTTTATTCATTCCCAGTTCGTCTTTCAGAAGCCTTATCAACATTGGTTAGAACAACCTTAGTCCATTTTCGTCTAAAAGCCACTTTTAAACTCACTTACATATGTTAAACGCATTTCTGACAATTCGAAAATTAAACATCAACAAATACACAAAACACAAACAACTACCAAAATCTCAAAAACCTAAACTTGAAGTGGTCCATTGCACTGTTATATGGCAATATATCTGGGCCATATCTTCTATATCGTGAGGACAGACGGTTTAACCCCTCACACTAAAGGCATAAATGTTTATCGAAATTTTTAGGCTATATTGCCGCTTTGAGAACATGCAAGTACAGTGATGCTAGTTTTAATAATAGAAATTCAATATTCGCTACATACCTTCGTTATGACTGCAAACATAGAAAAAAAAACTTACACTGTGAAAGCATTTTTCTCAATTTTTCTAAAAAACAAAACAAAATACGGCCGTCTTATTTTGTACAATTTGCAGCCGCTTCGATAGGACCATTACAGTATTGCCAGTTTTTAAAAAAATACTTGAGTTTGGGAGTCCGTCTCTCCCGCTGGTCCATCTCTCCCGAAATTACCATAATAGATGAAGGCGATATTATCAATAACATTATGGCGACCAGTGAAAGGCTTTCGAGGTGTCAATTTTGGAAAAATTATGAGGGTTAAGGTTCAAGTCAGAATAAGTCACTTCGTTCAAGTCAGAATAATAAACTACGTATCCCGAATCACAAAACCACAATTTTGTCCAACTTCGTACATGCAGATCGACTATGGAATCAGCTTTCTCCAGCTATTCGAGGCACTAGCTCGCTTTCCACCTTTAAATAATCATTAAAAAAACACTTCCTTTTACAATAAATATAAACTGTAAATTCTAATTTTCCCCTTATCCCTTTCTTTTCCCTGCCGTATTTTGGCAGTCTATTTATTTTCGCCCGAACGCAACAAGCCGTATCACGTATGTTCGAGTAAAATAATAAAAAAAACGAAACCCACAAAGCGTACGTGATAAATCAAATTGTTTCTAAGATTCTAAATACAAAAAAAAGGTAATAAATTTGGTCTATTGTTGAACAAAAAATTGTCTGGTATATTGAAGACAAGTATTGTTGTTCCGAAATCTAATGAAACACCCAACGACTTTTTACCTACGTATTGAATTATAATCCAAAAGTATGGCAGGTAATATAAGTATGTATATATGTATGTATTTATGTATTAATCGTTTTTTGCTTTTTTTACTCCCACTTTTGGCTTTAGATACGTATACAATGCACACATTTTCTATAATTTAAAATGTCTTTATAAATGTCATTTACAATCTGACCAATATGGAAATAAAAATGAACTTGACATTTAGGGAATTCAAAAATAAACTAAAGAAATGGTTATCGAATCATGAGACTAACCATACATCAAATGTTAGAAATAATAGTATAATAAAACTTAGGTGCACAAATTATTAACATATTTTTAAACATATATGTTAAGTATATTTTAACATTGAACTAACTACCAAAAATTATTTGACTTTGACAATGAAGTATACTTTTTAGACTAGGTAATTTTATATTAATAAATATTAATGACCGTTTCTTCCTTTTCTCACATATAACTTTATTTATTTTATTTAATCGAATTTTATATGATATTTATTGCCGATTAAATAATGGAATTGCATTTTATTTATTATATTATCTTTTATTATTTTTTTATTATTATTATTTTTTTATTTTATTCTGAAGACCACATTTTAGGGCAATTTAGTGTCATTAGCTTTTTACTGGGTGACAGAAACAAATAAGCAAAAGGTTAAGGTTTTGCCATTCGGTTCCTGTTATTTTTATAAGCTAATCAATGTTTCATAGTAATTAATTCTTAAATAAAATAAAATAATAAATAATAAATTTTATCGTATCTTATAGTACTCCAATTTTGCCTAATCTTTTTGTCGCAGCCACATGTCGGATAACTGGAATATATTGCTTTATTAGCAATAAGTTCGTTATTGTACCTTAAATATTTTATTATGCTATAAAAAGATTTTCACTCACTCATTCATTCACAACGTGATTTTTTAAATAATATAAGTTTCTAATTCCAGAATCTAAACATCGAACCTTGCATAAATGAATAAAAAATTCTCAGATTTTCATTGACTTTCCTATATTGCTACCGCACAACTGTAATTACTGGAATAAAAACGAACTCAAACAAACTCGTTAGCAGTGTCCGCGCTTCCACGCGCGGGCTCGTGGAATCGTGCATGTGTGTAATTGGCAGAGCCGCCAAATGGTGACGATTATATTTCATTAGGCTTCATTGGGCGCCGCGGCGGCCGCGATGCGCGTCCCGCCAATTAGTGCGGTCAAAAATTGCCCCTCCTGAAACAGGGGGCGATTTCAGGCGTCTGCCACTGACACCGTTATTAATCGACCGCTGAAACTTATTACCCCACCTAGCCGCTTCTTCTCTCTGAATTTGTTGTTTTTTTTTTAAATATTTAATTGGAAATATTTTAAAACTAGGCATACACTGAGAAAAACATTGGATTAATTCATTTATTACCATTGTGTTATTACGGTTTTATACACAATAACGATGTTTCAATTGTAATTTTGTTGAGAATCTTTTACTCGATTATACGGAAATAATAGTATACTATAGTTCCAACAATATTCAAGTGTCCGACCATAACCGTACGTATATTACTACAGTCTGCGCGCAAGCTTTGAGAAATCGGGGGCTCGGGAAGCGAGCGAATTACGCCGCTCTCGACCGTACTGTACATACTGTCAGTATGTCCGCCTTGCGCGCGGACTGTACCTACATACTGTCATGTTAGAAGCGAGATCATACGGTTGCGACGTAATGAAATAACATTAAGTTTTAATATTACAACACGGTAACTACCGTCAATATTACAACACGGTAATTTATAGTATGGACCACAGTCCGAGTTATATACGTAATCCTTGTTGAAACATGCATATTTCCGTGTATTACAAAGTTATATTTTTCTCAGTGTAGCTATGATTAAGCGAGTTATAGGTATTACTTACGTAATCGCACTTATAGCGGCGGTGAATTATGACGGGGAACCCACACCCCTAGCTAGAGCCCCGATTAGCCGATATCGGCCACAACACGATTTAACGTGACGGCCCCGTTTTAAATTAATTTAAATTTAATTTGTTTTATTTTATTATGTTTGATAATGTTACTATGTTTTATTTTAATTATGGGTACAGTGGTTTGGCAGAAAATAATGTTTTGGTGAGACAGTGTCATAATCAATTTTTTTTTTTTTTTTGGGACATCAACTTGTCAATTGGCCGAGGGGCCGAGGCCTGAAGGGTTACTCAGTGGAATGTGAGTTTTTAATTTCCCATTCAAGTCAAGGTTGAGAAAAATAAAGATCGCAAGTCAGAAACCTCTGTAATATACTCGTACCGTTAACACCGTGTATATGACTGACTTATCTAAACTATTTACTTACTATATGGTATATCTATACTATCGATCGAATTTCGACAAATCTTTTGGCATATTATACTAGTGATTATATGTAGTATCAGATCGCTTAACTCTATCGTACGATTTGGCAACCCATGCAAAACGGTGAAACATAGGTGGCGCTGATAGCATTGGCCATATATTTTTTTTGGTCATCTGTAATAATATAGATATTAAATGTTTATTTTATAAAGGCTTCATTGATTATAAAATACTAATAATTTAACTAATGATAACAATAATAACATTCAATTATTAGTGGCATCTATCGCATTTTTTTTATAAAGGCTGATTACATCACAGAAATTATACGGAGAGATAGAATGCTAACTATTACTATCTATCTGTAAATTAAAGTGAGTAATTATTATGTATTGAAACCTATATATCAAATTAAACATTGACATTTTTATGTAAATAATATTAAAACTACAAGAGCTGTGATTTAGAAATTACTTTGTTATTAAATTATTATTTTATACCGCATAGGCGTGTTTAGAGCGCTATCTACAGTGCTCGGCCACAATATTATAACTACATAAGTCACCATTTCAGCCATATTAATCAATTTAAGGAATTATAAGAAATACTGGTTTTCAAATCGTAGTGCGTGGTTGAGCAATCTAATCCATACTAATTATAAAGCTGAAGAGTTTGTTTTTTTTTTGTTTAAACGCAACTACCGGTCGGATTTGAAAAAATCTTTTTACATTTGATAGTCCAATTCTTGAGAAAGGTTATAGGCTATTTAATATCACGTAACGGCCCTTAAAAGCTGAGCAAAAAGAAATTCAGGCGAAAACGCGCATAATGCGCGGGCGGGCGATGCGACACGGTGGATCGGTAGCGGAGGGCGGTCGATCATTACCAAGAGGAGCCGAAGTCTACATGCCATCTAGATCAGGTTTCGTCGAAACCCGGTATATACGAGTGACACACAAAAATATGACTAAAATATTGTCTACGCCGAAGTATTCTAAATTATTTATGAATAATCCTGTTTCATTAAATTTAAACAGCGGGTGAAACCGCAGCGCCCAGCTAGTACACCATATAATCAATGCTAGCATCGATCGAGTAGTATAAAAAAATCTTGTGGCATGTTATACGCACTTGTGTCGAGTGAATTAGTAAACTACCCAACTGCTTGAGGGCTCGTCAGCGTTGGACGCGAGTACACACGCCACCGGCACGCATTATAATTTTATTAATGTATCATTGGCAACCCCGCGGAGTGCTGCGGGAGTCCAGGGCCCCCATCGGCGGCCGCAGCTGCCGGCAATGGCTCGTAAGCAAATGTTTGACGCGGCGTCATCATCTGCCCTGCCCAGTGCGGCCCTGTCTTGCCCTCTCCTCTCCCCTTTTCCACACCCTCCACAATTTGCATCTCCTGGGCGGGCGGGCGGACGCACGCGGATGCGGATGGGCGGTTTCGTACGCTGAATAAAGGATGAACGCGAAATGGAGAACCTTGTGTGAAAGGGGTGAGGGGTTGTGGGAATTAAAAAGTCGACCTTTATACTACATTCATAAAATATCTAGACATATAATGGGGAAGTTATTATCCCCAATATTAAAACCCGAAATAAATATATATATTTTTTCAAAACAGGTAATTTTTAGACAATTTTGATAAAATGTTGTGTGATGGTGGACTTTAACCACCGTACCTTTATTTAAAAATTAGGTGAATACTTGTTTTTTTTTTAATTAGATTTCTCAATAACAATAGGTACTTGTTTAAAATACACCACACAAAATATATAGCGGTTTATATAAGCGGTTTTTATATAGCGGTTTTATATAAATTTGTATATATGTAATTTTTATATAGGTATTTTACGTATTTTTTTTCTATAGGACGTACCACGTACGTTTGTATAGGCAGGGCTGTTAATTAAAACAAGAAAATGTTCAAAGTAGCTATTCCAGAAAAATCTAGATTTCAGGAAATTTTCATGTCTCTAAAGGGCTTTCTAGGCGACCAAGCATGCTTGTCAAGCATCGCGTCGCGGGCTGAGAAGGGGATCGTAAACCGCAGGAAATATGCAATATTTTTTTTTATATCTACGAAAAATGCCTAATTGTGTAGTTTATACCAGGGAGTCACGTCATTCATCAATAAATTACGTCTGATTAACGTAACTCCCTGGTATAAACTATAAAATTAGGCATTTTTGGTAAATTTTACAGAAAAATATTTTCATATTTCCTGTGGTATACGATCCCATCCCTGCCCGCGACGCGAAGCTTGTTAGGCATGCTTGATCGTCTAGAGAGCCCCTTAGTCCCTTAATCTACATAATATATTTTTTTATATAATTATTAAAAAAAAAGATGATTTAGAAAAGGTGAATGTAATATTAATTTTACTACTATCGTGCACAAAGTACTACGAATAAATAATAAATTAACATATTATATATTAAGATATTGTAATAAAGTATATATGTAGGTAGGTACATTAAAATATCAAAATATCAAAATTTGTAAGCCTATTTTAGTACTGGTATTCCCTTCGATTATTAATTTTATTTTATTGTCTATTGTGAAAGGTCGAACGGTGACTTCATAATATAATTCTGTCGATATGTCTTTAGATATGTATGTATATCTGTGGTACTAAATCGTCATCAATTAAAAAAAAACATTTTAAAAAGTCATAACGAGTATTTATCAACTTTATTCGTAAAAAAAATCGACTGCGGCTTTTAGGCATCGCCCCCTAACCTCCTAGGTCAACACTTGGCGTGACATACGTGGATGCCAACCATAACTCCAAACTCTATGCCTGCCAATGCACATGGAGTTCCTCCTCCCTACCCCTGGATATCGCGGGTCCCCTGTAACGACCACGTTAACGGCTGACCATAACGACCATTGCCTCTACTCGCGAGCGTGATTGGCGCAATTAGCTAATGAGACTCGCCCATTGCGCGCCACAAGCTGCTGCCATTATTTATTCATTTAATTCGGTTTTCAAAAATATCAAAATATATGTGCCCACATTAGCCTATATTTCGTCTCTTTTTGGTGCCTAATTGAGGGTCCAAAAATAAGGTGAATAGAGCCTATTTTTTTCAAATTATTTATTCGCTTTCAAATTTAGTTATAACTTACAATAGTCAGAACCTAACTAGGCTGTCGCCTGTTCTAATGCAGACCATTTATTTAAATCATTATCATTTTGAGAAGTTTATTAAACATTATCGTACTTAATTGTAATAAAACTACCCTAATAACCAACATGAAGTTCGAAATAAAATGTCATAATCATTATCAATATTGCAATATGCACAAAGCCATGTTATAAGATATACATATTATTAATACCTATGTACATTAGTCAAAATAGAATTACGAAAATCAAATAATATTTAAAAAACGTCAATAATAATCCAGAATAAAATCAAACTAATGAATGATAATAAAATAATAATAATAATAAAAATATTAAAAAATACATATGGGGACATAGTCACTACATTTATTTATTTGTTTTATTTTTTTTATTTAAGTCCATAAAAATACATTTAATTACAAAAACATTCTCTTAGCCTAATATTTCATAGTTACTTAAACAGTTTTCCAATTTACTTCCTAACTCAGAAAGAGATTCAGAAATGATAGGTTGTGGTTTTATGATATTTTTATGATACACATACTAAAAATACGAGAAATAAATTAAACATTTTTATACCATGTATTAAACTAAACACAGCAAGGCAAGACAAAAAATACTCAGGGCCATATTACTTTAACAGGCTACCAGAAAGTTTAAAAACTATTCAAGTGGAAAGCTTATTCAAAAAGTTACTTAAAGAATTCTTATTAGACAAAGCTTTTTACTCGATCGATGAGTTTGTTAATTTTAAATAATTTTTCAAATTTTTTGGTCATTTTTTTGTCAATTATAAGTAGCATTTTTTAATTATTCTGACTTTTTCTGATTTTAATTTCTTGATTATTTTTATTAATTATTTTAATTTGTGGTTTTAGTAAATAAATCTTAAAAATGATTTGGATGCCCTAAAAGCAATAATGAAGTAACTGTATGTACGTGGTGATAAATTTAAATATTGTAAAAACGAACTAATATACTGTAATTTAAATGTACCTAAATATTAAGTTTCTACAATCTGTTAAGATTTTTTTGGAAATAAATTGAAATTGAAATTGAAATTGAAATTGTTTACCACCTCACTAGAAATAACCTGTATCGAGGTGGTACCAGCAGAAATCGTATATTGCCTGCCGAAAGAGCATGATATATTATTTTATATATTTCAGTTTACAGTTTCAGTTTATTTAAAATTGTATATTATACCTACGTATACCCATGATTTTATTTTAAATATGTAATTATCTAATAAAATGTTCAATGTCTGCAGTCGTACAATTTAGAACGTATACACTCAATTTAATATTTTTTTAAATTTATATGAAAGTTTATGTTTAACTTTAATGTTCAGCGTTTAATTTACAACTAACGTTTTGGCATTCCCTTGCATGAACTTAAAGAATCTTCGTTATACAGAGTTCATCAGGTCCCAAAAATGAGTTAAACACAAATAAGGCACGTTTTCGTATCCCGTTTCTGCATTAATATGGCAGATGGTGCTAAAATTGAGCTTGTTCGTGACAAATTTAAGAACTGCCTACAATCGAGCTGTTTAAACTGATGGGTATGTAATCTGAAGGTTTTAATACACTTTTTCTATAAATGTTATCTCTAATGTAATAAAATCAATCGATATAAATAAGACAATCGAATAAATAAACAATAAATTATTAATTTCGTTCAAATAATATTGCTTCACCTATTTCGTTTTCTCTAAGCGCTTGATTTGGGCTCGTAGGGGTCTTAACATTGCAATGGAAACGACGATTTCACAGGGCGCATTGCAAAATAATCAATATAATTTAGTAATTAATGAATACAAATTATTATTCTTGTATTTGAGATGCACTTACTGCACTGGCTGAACCTAACTCATTTACATATATACTTGCAACAAAACAGTACCTAATATAAATGTCTATATCTATATATTCACTATAAGACCTTATCTGTATTATAAATCTATATTTTCATACACCATCGTCCAACTCCTTTTTCCTAATCACTTCCAATTTTCTACAGGTCTTAGTGAATTTCTATTTAAAGCTAAATATTTAATTTTAATTTGTACTTTTTATTTAAATATGCTAATATTTATTAAAACTGTAACTTTCGCAGGAAACGATTATTGGTCGAATGCTTGTTTTTGTATAAGTATTTATAATACGCTAGATTATTGTATGCGCTGTATGCTTTCCGAAATGATTAATTAAAAAAAAAGAATTTGGATGACTAAGCTAATATTTTATGTATTATTAAACAATTATCAGCACTTGTATGAAAAAGCAGTATATTCTGGAAATTTAAGATTACAGAATTATCATAATTGGATAACAGCTTATCCACTAGAAAATATTTATTTTTTCATAATTGAATTATGGGGTCATTGACCGAATAAGATCGATCGCTTTTCATACAGAATATTATCAAAATGGATATTCGCATAAGCGATAAGTCTGTCCGAGCGTTCGCCTGAAGGAAGCCTTACGACTTAAGAGGATCTAAGTTTGAATATTGACGCAGCTTACGGTACCTTAGCATCCCCGAGGAGGATTTCGTGTTCGCTGCCCGCTGGAATAGAATTATTTTTATCATTGCGAGAGGTAGCGAATACGCCAAAGGAGAAATGCCTAAATTCTCTTACCCGTATTTGACGTTCTGATCTCCTCATAATCCGCCTACCTTTTAGAGGTATTTTCATTCGTTATGTTATCACGGCCATGAGCTCCGATCGGTTTTCGACAAACTGTTAAAAATCCCACCACACAGAAATAACTTTCTCTCCGACTCTTTCTCAATTCTTCCACATTTTCTACATTCCTCTTCCAATTTCTATCCCCTAAGCATTTATTAAGTTGTAATTTTTATTAACCTATTACTTACTGTACAAAGCTTGATCAACTTGTTATACACGAAAGTGTGACAATTATTTTCTAAGGTTAGCAGTTGAACATAGTTTATTATTATTATATAAACAACATTAGCCTACGTTTTCAAGCTGATTAGGGGAAGAGTTGATAATCCTAGCATGCTAGCGAAGGTTTGTCTCTTTGTCCCGGACAATTATAATCGTGCTCGCATTCATAATCTATTTGCGGAGCCGTCCTCGCGCACCAACCTAAGTCGATGGAGTCTGCTTACACGAGCTTTGCGGCACATAAATGCGCTATGTTCGACAGCGCCAGACTTTGATATTTTTACAGCGAGCCCGCATCTCTTCAAGGTGTGGGCATTGCGCTACTTGTTTATGGCAGAATAATATAAACTGTTTTCACTCTTATGTACTGTAAGTTTGTAAGTTTTTCTATTCTTAATGCCGGTATTTGTATTTAACGCTTATTTAAACATGTTATGTATGTACTTGTAATAATTCTATTATTTTTTTTTAAATATTTATGTGTATATTTCATATCAACGGATTGGTAGAAACTGTAATGTTGATTTGTTATGAAAATAAATAAATAAATAAATAAATAAACATTGCCAGGAGACAGTTATAGTCTACGGCCAAATAGAGAGTTTCGTGGGCTTATCAAAAATGATGCGACTTATCAAAATCGTTGTAACATCTTTTCATCGAAGTCCATGTGAGTATTACAAATTATGAGATGCTTACTGAGTAAAAGAGTATAGGTACATATGGATTGAAAAGTATGGGTTCTCCACTAGTCTAGGCCTGTATCGAGACAGTTGCCTAGTAGTGTTTTGATGGTCCAAGAGAGTGGTCATGAGCAACAGTATTTAATTTAAATAATATATGACACAATATAACGTGGTTATCGTTACCGTGGTGCAATATCTAAGAATTGTTGTTAGACAAATTTACCCTTTTCGGGCGACCGTTTTCTCGCAGTCGTATCATACGTCCATTTTGTTGACTGTTTGCCCGTCTGCAGCTCGTGAAAAAATTTGGTGTCGTCGACATCCCAGTATTCATTATGATTTTATTTTTTGAAAGACTTGGCATGATTTCCGAATTCCGCTCGCTGTCGAACCACTATTTATTGTCATATGTCATATATTTATTGTTGACTTTCACTATTTGCCGTACAATATACTCAAATGAAACACTGCTTGAAGTATGACTCGTTGTATTGAAAATAAACAAATAAACAAATATACATAATATGTAATCGCTAGCAACAACATCTAATCGCGTGTTAAATTGCGCACAGCGCCATCTATCGTAAGTCAGACTAACTCCTATTGTAAACATTAATTTTAATGAACTTGCTTCTACTTTATTGGCTGCTTTAAACATCCCATCAAACATAGGACCCAGTACCTTTACAGAGGATTTTTTTTACCTCGCAAATTTCACACTGCAGGGAAATAAACTGGCTTCAGAGAGATACCACAACATTACAAGGGCTCCTAAAAACATAGTTTTTGGTTTTAATGGACACTACTCTAGTAATACTGTCTGCGCCGGGAAGTTTATGAAATATTTTTTCCTAATGACTATTTCGCTGGAGGTTGAGTGTGGTCCTTGATTATCACGATGTCATTGGTCGCAGGTTCGTCTCGTTTCATTACCCAGTTGTGTCTTTAGTTAAATGTCACCACATATTCTTCTAATCACCTTCTCCAAAGTCGTTTATCATATTCTGACAGACTTTCTGTCTTCGAATATATCTGCTCTGGTTCTCAAGGGTTCTCACTATCACTATCAAGGGTTCTCCTATGAGAAAGTGACCCCCTTTTGTTTTATCGTTATGATGCGTCTGAAGAATGTAGAGTTCAAATTGCCTATTTCAAGCAAGTCTTTACTAACCTGTTTGTGATAACCTTAACGAAAAATTTCCCAAACAACACTTGAGATCACACAACCTAATCAATAGCTGTAAACTAGTTGACAGATTGCGCCAAAACTCTTTGCGATAATTAAATACATTGCTAATAAAAAGCAGCATCTTTTTACGTAGCTCGTACGTGATATTTTTAATAAACAATTACTGGTATTAATTTGACCATATGTAAACCGTATTTCAGCAAACGCGGCCATAAATTTGAGAATGATTTGTGAGATTAATAGCAACCACAAAAATATGTAATACCTTGCCAAATTTACAGTTTCGGCTCTAAACCAAAATAATATTTCATTCGATTGGTGTACGAAATGTGGTTTTGACAGCAATGTAGAATGACCTTACTCTCACACTCCCCCCCACTTCCCCCAATTCCCACCGACCATACGCACCACTCCTCACCAACACCAAAAGGATTTTAAAATAATCGGTGGTGCCACCCCAAGACTTTTCCGGCAAGTAACCAAGGATTAAATATAATTTCATAAATAAAATCGATGAGCGCCCTCTCTCAGCCAGCGGACGAATGAATGAACCCAACTGGGTAGTTGGGTTCCATTGCGGCGCCTCAGGCGGCGCGGTTCGTTTATCGGCAAAGGCGGGTATGGGCTAAGCGCCAACAGATGTCGTCAGTATTCAATTTACCGGCAAGGAACCCTCCCCCCCCCACCGCGCGATAAACCCCTAAACCACACTCGCAACCTCTCAGGAGTATACGTTTTAAATTACAAGTCAATTGCCCAAGGTCAGTTCCGCTTAAAAACGGCCCGCTGGCGACCCGATTGCAATGAGCCCTTTCTATCACACTGCTTCCTTGACAATTACATAATGTGATTTCGGCCTATCAAAGCACGTGTGTACAGAATATCAAATCTTTAAGTCCAATATTTCGATATTTTAGTATGGTTAGTGCGCCCTCTGGTGGTTTAATTTCAACCATAATATCGTTCTTGCCATGACCAAATGATGCCTGCATACCAAATTTCAGCTCAATCGGATTAAGCTGTTGGGCGCTACCTCGAAGGAATGCATACACACATAGAGACACAGAGAGACTTAATCGTCTCAGAGGGGCTCAAAATAGATATTTCCATCTTTATCTCGAAAAAAAATCGCGTTCACAATACTTTCCCTCCGCGTCGGTAAATGGACCGGGGAAGTAAAAAAACTTGAAGTCAACATATTACAGGAAAAACTATTGAAATTGTATATTAGGAAAACCTTGCTGATTGCGCTGGTGAATTTACGTCAGCGTTTGCTGAAACACGGTGTGTTTAGGTACATCACCAGGGACTACAATTATCATTAAATTAATCATGTACCTGCGAACAATTTTATTCTTCTTCGGCTCTTCCTGCCGGCCACCATTATAAATGAATTACGCGTGTACTTAAGGGTCGGGCTCACTTGAAAATTCTGCGTCGTGACATCCGAGAGATGTCGCAGAGTGGCGACGCCTTAATCGAAAAAAAACGTCATATTTCCCAGTTGCTGTCCGGCGGCGAGTAAATACAATTAGGGCAGTCAAGCTCAGTCAAGTTTGGAGAGCCACAAAAAGAGGAGATCTATTTGATCTGAGCGCGAGAGGCTCGGACGGCCGCCGTGGAGTTTCGTAAGAAAATAATCGTATGCCATAAGTGTTCCATGGTTTACCTACTTAAATATCCGAAACGAGAGTTGACTTGATTTTTTTCTGCAGCATAAGTGTTCAGTTTTATTACTTATTATTATTTCATTAAGGGCAAGCAGCACATTGCATATAACGCCCTTATTTAATGTGTAATTTTACAGTCTCTGTTACTTTTACTTATATATTCAACAAAAAGTTTTTAAATTTCTCGACACCGTCATTGTATACCCTGAAAGGTTACTTCAGTAGTTGACCTCGCGATTGCAGATGAAGTGCTTCTTAGGGTTGACGCGAAAGTCGCTTTTGGTAAGTTTAAAAGAGTGTCCACAAAGATGAGTGTCCACAAAGATGCTTTGGTTGTAGGTTGAGAGTTCGTCTATATAAATACGTTGTATAAAAACTATGGAGTATTTTAAATGTTTCTACTTTATCACCACTTCACGACGGTCTTCTAATGAACCAATGACAGCTTAAAAAAATGCAGCTTTTCCTCATACTCTACTATCTTAGTTCTCGATATATCGCTGTAAACCTTTTTTGAAACTTCTCAAACAAGTTTGTTTGTTTCTACTTGTTATTGTGAAATTTCACAATGGGCGAGTTTATTATCGTACGGCAATATCTTACAAATAACCCTACTATTAAGTGTCTATATTTATATGTGCGTTAAACATGTATATAAGTGTATGTCTTGTTATTGTATTTGATCGACAGAAATCCATTAATATTATCCCAAAGGAAAATGGTAACCCAGCCGGGAATCGAACCCGGAAACTTGCAATTTAAAAATCAGGCGACCAACTACTATGCCATCGGGCCGTGTGCAAGTCGATATCCGTTTATAAATACGGATTCTAGATATGGGATCCATATTCTAGTAAAGGCTGCACATAAGTCTTGTATATTTTCAATGCTAACTAAGGTGACACGTTCACAAATTACTTCCTTATCAGATATGTGCGGCCTTCGTTTTAGGTCAATGGATATTACACCCCCAGATCTTCTTGCTTCGAAGAGGGTTGTCTGTGTCATAAAAATAAATTATTAAATAGTTCCAAAAACTAAAAAAATACGTTTTCTTATTTCGTCTACCTTTTTAAAATAGTTCAAAATACTAAACCTCCTGCTCACAATATGTAACCGAAGGACTCGAAGAGACATGATCAACGATATAGCCTGGTGGCATAAAGGTTAGATCGCCTGATCTTACACTGTAAGGTGTCGGGTTCGATTCCCGGCTGGGTCACCATTTTCCGTTGGGATAAAATTAACGGAATTGCATTTCAATTTTGTCGATCGAATGCAATAACAAGACACACACTTACACACATGTTTCACGTAAACTTACATAGAAATACTTCATATTAGGGTCGGTTGTAAGAGATTCTTCACAAGAAAGAATAGAAACAAACAAGCAAAAAAAGAGTATTTTAATATGAGTTTAATCGTAACCTTAATTTTGAACGTTTAAAACAAACTTTAAACATAAAATTTTGAAAGTTTAAACATTTAACTTTAAACATACTTAATTACTTTCAACTTTTTAAACTCGCATATGTAATTTATTGGTCAATTTAATTATTGATTTTTTTATAAATTTATTTATTTACTTATTAAGATATTTCAAATTAGTCATTAATTTATGTAGGTATTTAAATATTAATTTTTAAGAATGAATGAATGATCGTAATGAATAAATAAAAAAATAACAAAGGTGAAGATACTATGTTTTTAATACTATCACCACAGAACAGACATAATACATATCTAGTGGGTTGATAAAATCCACACTAATGCCATCGTATCTGCTCCGAAAAAAAGGTTGTAAGAAATATTATTATAACTACGTGGTTTTTTTTTGCCAAAATCATTTTTGAAATATTGGTTAATTTTATTTCCAAAAAACGGTTCTCTGTAAAGTCGGTTTACTGACGATAGTTGAACGTGACAACGTCATAAGAAAATACTGATGGAATGGTTGCATTTTTCAAAAGAAAATTTTAATTTCATTTGTTTGATAGATATTTTGTATGGATATAGAGAAGGAGGTAAATGGAAATCACAATTGAATTGATCAAGTTACATTTATTTGTACGCATAAATACAATTATGTCAATTTTAAATGGAACGCCTCAGAGCGAGGTAACGCCGCATGACTCATGTTTTTTCGTGCGTGCAGCCGGCTCCATCGAATTATAAGACGTTGTCACGTCAAAAAAAATATTCTTCACGTGGTACTTCAAGTGTCACAGCAAATACGATTAATTGTCACCCGAAAGAAGAAGAATTTCATATATTTTTCGGCTGCCTGCCAGGGCGCGCGCTCAGGTGTTCACACCTTGTCTCCCTTCCTCTTTACCCCGTCACCCCATACTCTCGCGATCCCGGAAACCACTTAACCGTCGTCCGAGGAGCTCAGCTCCGAACGTATCGCGTTTCCGAAAATGTCATCGTTCCGTCTTTGTCGAGCGCAAACACCTGTACGGCCATTACGATTCTCTTACTCGCGGGACGGCGCGGCGGGAGAGCCTGCGTGGCTGTTTGGACAGCGGACATACGGACAGATACGCGGACAGTTAGATTATATTCTGAATCTTGACCGTCCGCCGCCACGTTTTGTTATTACGTGCTTCATATAATAATATCCGACACGGATTATGCGGGTCCGACAGGAAGGAAGCCGACGCCGGATTTGCGACAATTTAATAAGAAATATGTATTTACTTGATTTTATGGTTAAACAAAGCGAAGAATGATGAGATAAAAAAGACAAACACAATATTTATAACAAGTGCAATAATTTGAAAAAAATAAAAAACACCACTGCCGTTACAAAAAGTGAATTACTGTATTTACAATTATTGAAAACAATTTGTTCGCGCTAAAAATTACGTTTGATAGAGATTAAAGATTGAAACAATATTCTTTGTGTTTCGAATATTGTTTCAATGTCGAAACAATATTCGTTGAAAAAAAAACAATTTACTAAAGCTTCGCTACGTCCCCCTCGATGCGTGTTCTCTCTATAAAAATCCATTGCGCATTCTGTGTGTCTGTCGACGGAACTTGTCCAAGGCCCGTCGAGCGCGGCTTAACGTGAGCCGGGTCTATTGACCCGGCTTTTCAGAGTGTGACGTCGCAGGGCTGCGCGCCCTGCGGCAGGTATCATGAAACGATTGCGCGCCGCCGTCGCCCCACTCAGTCGGTTGCTCTCGGTGCTCAAGTAATAAAAATATCCGTATTTTATTTTAAAAACAAAGAAATGACCGATTTTCGCAAAAGCTGAAATATGTTAGCAGGAAAAATAAGAGGTAATTCTATATTCCTTATTAAAATAACAAAAAAAGGCTACAACAGAAATAAAAGCCATGCCGTTGACAAGAAAGGCACTAGAATTTCCCCACAAATAATTAAGGAGGGCAGTATCGTGTTTCCTCCTCGCTGCTGGTCTTCTTTTACCGCCGCCGCGCCGTCTTCGGGGGTGGTTAACCGCTAAATCCTACCCACTCCCGCCGAAGCCCATTCTTATGAAATTCAAGTAAGGTCGGGGGCGAGCGACAAGGGCACACAACTTAATGGATTTAATATTTTTTGTTCGTAGTTTTCCATGGCTTTTGTTTGCGGTAGAGACGGTGCGTAGCTCGGAGTATCGCGTTACGCGATGCGGGATTCTTTGTCCATAACTCCGGATCAAATATGGAAGAAGGGGTATTTTGAATCGAGGAAGAAATAAATAATGAAAAGACTAGGCTGTTGATCGACATTATAAATAAGATAAAGACAGATTTTATTGCGAGAAGTGTATCATGTGTGTGTGTATATATATACGAGTATACAGGATGAGTTTTTAATTACCGGCATTATTGAAGTGGGTAAATCATTGCTAGCAAACAAGCTACTTGAAAGAATAATTTGTTAGGATATTTTTTCCGAAAATCGAAAAATATTTTGATAGGCAGAACCACCAAATTGCTGAGCAGCGGCCGTTCGTCAGTCGAAAAACCTAAGGGTGCTATTGATCGTCGATCGATTTCATCGATCGACGGTAGAATGGATCAATCGACGACGATCGTCAGTTGTTACCATTTTAACAACTGACGATCGACAACGACTGATCCATTATACTGTCGATCGATGCAATCAATCGATGATCGATCGATCGGTATGGTGACACCCTAATCGATTACGCAGCGCACAGGCACAGTATAAGAAGTAGAAGCAGTAAAGGTTCTCTCGAGCGAAATGGCGTTGCGGGGATAGTGGGCGAGGGAAGGAAGCAGAGGGATACGTCTCGCCGAACGCTTTCGCTATGATGTCACGCGCGGTCGGTGGTCGGCAAATTTCTCAGGCGTTTGAACGTCTGCGTCGGAGGAGTAGCGCCCATATGGCGGCCATATGCGAGCCCTTAGGACTCGGGTCATCGCTTCCTTCGATTTTGATTTTGTTCTAAGAGAAGCTACTGCCTATTATACTGTGGCACAGGTGTGAGTAAGCCATTTTTACATTTTGGCATGAAACGGAAAAAAAAAGTTTTTTTTTCATTTAATATTAAAAGTTGTTTGTTGCTGGTACTGATTTGCCCACTGCAAGGATGCCTTTTTATATTGATTTCGTTCAGGATCTCACTTATTGGACATGCCGCCCCTTGACGTTTAAGTTCATTGTCTGCTCTATTTCTGGGTTTCTTCCATATTGGATCGCGTTGCTAATAATATTTTCTATATCTATTTATCGTAAGGACATCACTGACGCGTTCCATCCGCTGAATAAAAAAAGCTCACCGTCGCATAGATCGAATGTCTCACTCAGAGTTTTGTCAATTTTCCTCGTGATCTTAGTATACAATAAAGTGGGAGGTAATGGGCCCTTGCTGAGTTGGCCACGAAGACCTATTCTGTTCAGGGTTGGTCACACTCACGGGTCAACACCCATCCGGCGGCCTCCACGCATGACGTGCGAGCCCGGGTAGGACTCTGGCCTTAGGGTTAGTTTCCCCTAGGAATCAATCTTCTGGCGCTCCTGGACGGTCTGCGCACCGTGCGGCTTGAACCAATGACTGTGCACTCCGACTAACAGTCGGGGGAGTCTGGAAGCAGTACTGTTTCCTATAGAGTGGGGGTGGTTGCGGACCTTACGGCGACTGCTCTTGAAATGACCATCGGCTACCCGATCCTGGGTGAACAGCCGGGCAAAGGATGCCGTGTTCCGCGATAGATTTGGTATATACCGTTTCACCGCTCCGTAAGGGAGAAGACCGCGCAAGCGACCTCGTAACCAGTCGAGAGACCGGAGTAATCTGGTCGCAATTAGAAGCAAGGGCGTGAGTGTAAGCCCGCTGGGTACCACTCCTGGCTATCTCGCAGTTAAGGCGTTGGCCTCTTGCGGGCATGTGGTGGAGCCTGGCGGTGGTTTGTTTTGTCCAAGTCTTCTGCGTTCACTTCACCGGAGAGAGAACGACTAATCGTTGAAACTTCCTGAAAGTTAGATAGCCGTCCTCTCCTACTGCATAGGTAAATTTTATTTTTGTGCAATTCTTTCATCGTTCGTACTTCACCTTTTAGAATACACGGTGTGTTTCAATATAGCGAAGCCTAAGATTGCTGTAATAAAATATCAGATCTTCTTTTTCTTAGAGTGCCTCTCCAACTTGTGAAGGTTGGCAGTCAGTTCTGTATACCTCTTTTTGTCCTTCACTAGGCAAAACAATTCGGCGACACTCGTAATCCCGGTACATTCTCGAATGTTCCACAACCAAGATTTTCGTCTATGGACAGGTCTCCTCTTCCCTGCAACTTTTCCCATCATAATGAGTCGCAGGAGTTCGTACCTGTCGTGCCTAAGCACGTGAGCCAGGATATCGACATCATGAGTCCAAGATATCGACATCATGGGTCTTTATGCCCACATCTCGAATGCTTCTACACGTTTCCTGAGATCTTCCTTTATAGTCCAGGCCTCACATCCGTATAGAAGTATGCGTCAGATGTAGCACTAGAGAAGACGTATTCGAAGTGGGATTTTCAGGCTTTGATTGCAAAGGACCTTTTTCATTTTTCCAAAGGAGCTGCGTGCAATTTCGATGCGAGTCTTTATCTCCACTTCACTGTCTCAGTTTTTAGCCCAGTCTAATAAGAAATTTTAGTAGAAATAATTAGTAATCGCTTGAAATTTGGCATAGATATTCTTCGATGCGCAGTGTTAAACATACTAAAAGTCCCCTACTTTATCTGTTGAGCTCGAGCCGCCATCTTGGAGAAATGGCGCCCCGGTTCAATTTTTCGCTTATATCTCGCTAACTTTAACGATATCGGAATTATGCTTCATGTAAAAAATATAGCTTATAAAATTCTCTACAAAAAGTGTTACGTTCATTTTTACATATCATATATGAATAATATGAAAATAGCCCAGTCAACTGACAAGTTGCACTTATTCCCCAGCTTGATAGTCAGTTGTCAGTTGACTAGGCTATTTTCATATTATTCATATATGATATGTAAAAATGAACATAACACTTTTTGTAGAGAATTTTATAAGCTATATTTTTTACATGAAGCATAATTCCGATATCCCTAAAGTTAGCGAGATATAAGCGAAAAACTGAACCGGGGTGCCATTTTTCCAAGATGGCGGCTCGAGCTCAACAGATAGAGTAGGGGACTTTTAATATGTTTAACAGTACGCATCAAAGAACATCTATGTCTAATTTCAAGCCATTACCAATTATTTCTGTCAAACGTCGAAATTTGTTCCTATTTGACTGGGCTATTTGTGTACAGAGCTAAAAAAAGATTTTAATCGGTAAATCTAAAGTTAAATCATATTCTTCAAAGGAGCCATAGATATACATCAGCATGTAGGTATGTAGAAGCATGTTGGTTTTTGTCCTTTTTTAGTATTCTCTTTGTCTATGGATATAATGGAAAAGCATAAAATAATAGTAAGTCGTGTTATAATATGCTCGCCGCACAGAAAGGTTTGACCCATCCCTTGTTTCAATCAATTTCCCTAAAATCCCGAAAGCTGAAACATTCAGCATGCAGGACTAACGCCTTTCCCTGTAATTACCCGAGGGCCGTTCCGTTCAATCAAACAACTGAATTAATACCCTGCCTTGGGGGTACAATTTGGGGTACACCCCGTTATTGTGAATAATTTAGATCCATCTCTTGCGATGATAATTAAAATTTAAGGCAAAATCAGATCTCGTTCTCGGGCGCCGCGGATTCATTTCATATTCATGACAGGCCGTTCGGAAAATGAATGAAATGAGACTTTTCCATTATCAGTGGCGCGCCTCCCCGTGTAAATTATGCTACATTTCGTAATCAAATTTGTTTTTTTTTTCATTCTTACGGTGGGAGCAAATCGATGCGGAGGTGCGAGCGGCAGCCGCGCGAGAAAACACGAACTGCCTGTGTGATTTTAAACAGCCTCATTTCCTTACAAATACCTTTTTCTTCTTTCAAATGCTTTCAGTAAAGCGCGATTTCGGGCCGTGTCCTCTCGGTCTTGTACAGAGATTCATATAAAAATATCTGTAGTACACGGTCTTCGTTCATTTATTTTTATTTTTTGTGATATTACGACGAGTTCAGGGGCGGGGCGCATGTTCGAAAATTTCAGCATTAAATACACTCGGGATCAATGAATGCTAGTCACCAACATAAACCTTAATATCTCGGAAACAAAGAATGCAAGAATAAAAATAAAAAATTAAGAATTACCACATTAATAATTAATACTGATTCCAGGAACGCAACTCATTTTTTTTACAATTTTTATTTACATTGCAATGTTTGTCATTATGTTTGTTTAGGTCAAATCTTGCAAGCAGAATTAGAACCACTTACTCTTATCCTATGAAGTTGAAATTGTACATGTTGGTTCAGTTCCGATGACAATGCATTTTTATGATAAGCATGACCTGATTGGCTTCCGACGAGGGGACTCCTCAGAGGCCAAAAGCTCAGACACGAAGTTTTGTATACCTACGCATTCAGTTATGATATCCCGTTCTAAGTTTCACCATGACATATCTGCTGCACCATATCTGCTGCACCATGACATATCTGCTGCCCAGGGTTGGCTCCCGACGAGGGGATTCCTCAATGGTCAACAGCACAGACACGAAATTTTGTATACGCATTATATTATATTTCTGTAATCAATTAATTACCTTTATATTTATTTGGAAAGAAGCAAATACGTTTACTTTTTATTATTATAACGTAAATAATTATTTAGCTGATCTTTGTTGTAAATATTAATTAATTACCTTTATAATAATTATGAATTGCAAATGAGTTTCATTTTTAATATTAAATAAAATACGGGGGTATTGCAATGTTTTGCGCACAGCACCAATTTTTACGCAGGATCTGGAATTTCCTAATCTGCAAACAAGTCCCATGGAACTGGACATCTAGGGCACTGGCTTAAGTAAGGCGATACGTCCCACCGGCATCGCAAGCAAACAAATAGCAACGTTAAATATTTGACTTATGCGACTGGTTCGTCGAGAAGAAGGAAAAAAACGGACCGCAGAACGAATAGTCTACCGTTTTTGGTCGGCGCGACGACTGCCCTGCGACGTTCAGTTGCCGCGGCAGTTTGGTGTGAAAGTTTCCGGCAAACATAACGCCTCTACGAGTGTTACACTTTTGTATGTCCGTTTAGACAATCCACCCACAATGGTAACGGTAAATAATTTTGGAATATGTGTACATGGTATTTCTAATTCGAGGTTAGTATCACAGAGTTTGTGCGAGTCGCCGCAGATCAACTGCACATGTAAATATGCAAAATTATGCAAATAATCATTTTGTTGTACGCTATTCTTTAGTATTAGTAGCCGATGGTTTGAAAAGACCGAGACGAAAAAATGAAAGTGGTCAACAATGAAACAAAATCGAGGACGGTAGGGCGGTTAAAGATATTCGGAGATTTTAAATTTGTTTGTGTATTAGCAACCCAGACAGAGAAAGAGACCTAAATATTTTTAAATATTATCCTGGTCCTTTTCATTTTAAAATGTTATTGTTACCAAAATACAAACGTAGATGTTTCTACTTTGAACAAAGGATAGGCATTAAAGGGATATTGATATTATCGTAAGATGCCAACAATCCAGACTTCCAAAGTAGATGACAACTCTCTACTCTGTCTACGCCAGTTGCGAGGTAGTGTGGTCGCTGGCGGCGTTGTGACGGCGAATTTGGCATCGCTTGCACTCTAATCAAGAAATATGTTCGCGCATATTTGTTTTCCTAAGCACTTAGCTGAAGGAAAGAGGTTTTGAAATGGTGGCCATTCTACCGTAGCTTGGCATATTGTGTTTACAGCGTAGCGTCCGATTTATACCTACGGGAGAATTATTACCAAGAGGCTTGCAATTAAAAGAAATGCCACTGGCATTTACCTAGAATAAAAAGTTTGTTTGTTTATACTCTTTATTATGAAATGTCACAATGGGCGGGTTTATTGTCATATGACAATCTCTTACAACCAACCCTACTATGAAGTGTTATATGTATGTGTGCGTGTAACATATCTGTACATGTGTGTCTTGTTATTGCATTCGATCGACAGAATTGAAAATGCAATTCCATTAATTTGATCCCAACGGAAAATGGTGACCCAGCCGGGAATTGAACCTGGGACCCTACAATGTAAGATCAGACGACCTAACCACTATGCCACCGGGCCGTGTCCTAACATGCTTAGTTCATAAGTTTAGATCCAGGTAGAATTATTTTTAATAATTCTACCTGGCTATAGAAACTACAACTCTAATTATTAATTTTTTTTAAATATTAAAAAGATGCTAAAATTATTAAATTTTGCATAAAGCAAAACATGGCAAAGGAAAGAACCAGCACAATAAAAAAAAATAATATGAAGAAAGAAAAATAACACCTACTATAGTAATTAAATTACACTTAGTATAATAATAATATTAATAAAATTATTATGAAGACACATAAAGTAGGGAATAAATATATCCACACATAGCTATCTGATAAAAATGTATTTTAAAATGTTTTAAATAAAAAATTACAATCAAGTTTCGGTTTATATTTCATCCATCTAAGTATATATTTTTAGTATTAATATTATGTTGCTATCAGATCTCTGTATAGGATAATATAAATAATAACAACTTTACTAAACAGCTCATATAATTATGATCTACATAGCTACATGTATGTATGTATACAATGACACAGCCATCTTGCAAAGCACATATGTTTTAACAAATTTTTGGTCGAAATCAACGTTTATTTTTTGTCATTTCCCGCTCTGTTAGCGTTTCTTGTTACTGTTACTGTTTTTTTATATCTATTATAGTTACACATCCCGATAGCATAATGGTTAGGTCGGCTGATCTTACTTTGTAAGGTTCTGGGTCGATTCCCGGCTGGGTTACCATTTTCCGTTGGGATGAAAGTAACGAATTTGTATGTCAATTTTGTCGATCGAAAGCAATAACAAGACACTCACTTACAGTCATGTTATACGCACACATACATATAAATAATTCATAGTTGGGTTGGTTGGAAGAGATTGTCGTATGACAATAAACCCGTCCATTGTGAAACTTCACAATAAACAGTATAAACAATAATGTCATGAATCATTCTTCCACGTTACTGCACAGATATCCTAATATAGAAAGGGAGCTCTATGGGTATTTGGCTCTTTGCTTATGATCCATCAGTGTCATTTGGCCGTGTTTGCAGTCGATGGGCCCACTTTAACCGAACCGATAGGAATGCGAAATTACGATAATTGAAGTTAGGCCCCGTTTGGTCGACGATTCGCCGTGCGTCGGAGGTACAAAGGAAGGCAATCTGCTGGGGCGGACGGGGCACTTTCAAAATGGCAAATATTATCACAGCCGTCGTAGTCAAATCGAGCGCAAACACTTGACGATTTACGCCGTATAAGCACTGCAAGTAAAACAGGACGAGATTGAATTTCGGTTCTAAGACAAAAGGTAAACATTTCTTAAAGGGCCGTTTTTTTTGTTCTGCAAAAACCCACAGTTATTAAAAGAAGCCAGGAAAGATTTTACGGTATGCTTATATAAAATCTATTGACATGTCAGCCATAATACATTTTTATTATGTAAACACTTATAGATAAAAAAACATTAATATTTTTAATTTCCCGGCAGAGGTGAAATATTCGTAGCGGTAACGCTTCATCCGATTGAGCTGAAATTCGACATGCAAGCATCATTTGGTCATGGCAAGAGTTGAACAATTGTGGTTGATATCGGTGCACCAGGGGCGCGCTAGTCATACTTCAATCTCGAAATATTGGACTTAAAGACTTGAAATTCTGTACACAGATAGATGGTTGGGATATCTCATATACAAGAGAAAAAAATAATTTTTAAAATCCGCCATATTTAAGAAAATACTACATCCCATTGGAAAAAATGCCATTTGATTACCACGGAAAATAATACAAATATGGTTGCTGGAACCTGGATTTGAAATCCCCCGACAAAGTAATTAAAACCTGCTGGGCTAGTAAAATATTGAAAAATATATTGGGTCTTAAAATCAAGCTAAAAATTACGAAAATAATGGTGGATCAGTAGTTTCCATTTCTTGAAATTGAGTTTCTTATGAACGTTCAAAGTTGTGATTTACGAAGATTACGTGCATAACAGAAAAAAATGGCAGTACTATTTTGAAAAAAAAAACGATTATAAAACCACTGCACAGCTAATTCCCAGTAACGATGTGATTTTTACAACTCAAAACTTATACATTTTAAAAATATCAATTGGCAATTCTTTCATATTTTTTTTATTATTTTAAACTATATTTTCAGACAAAACAAATATTTCATTAAAAACTAGCTGCTTGTTAAAATTATTATTTCTTTAAAACCCCTAGAATGTGTAACGTCCCTTCCGGCATGCAAAAGGTACGGCCGAGTTTTTACTTCACAAGTTTAGGGGAACCCGCTCAGCACGTAACATCCATTTGGGGACATGTATGGCGGCCGCCTAAAATCCGAAACATCCGCTACTGGATATCGCGCTCGCCGCTGCGAAAAATGCAATTTACGATTCGAAACGTCGTACTTAATGCTTTCTGACGACGGAACGATATGGCCAAATAATCTGTAATTCGGCGGCCACCGGCGAAAACATCGAACGGCGATTTAAAAAGTTAGCATAGACGTCAAAACGGCAGTCCATCGGCCAGCGCCGCGGCCGCGTATAGTTCCGCGGAATGGTGGTTTTGTGCAGTGTTTTGTGGATAACAGTGCAGTGTTTACTGGATAACAGTGAGTAATTTGCATTTTTAAGTAGTTTAGGCATTAGGATTAGTCAATTGAGATTTAGGATTAGTCAATTAAGTAGTTTAGGCATTAGGATTAGTCAATAGTCATTTGCTGTTTTTCACGAATTTTTAAAGAAAACACTTCGGCGACAACAAACGGCTCGCGAAAAAATGGTTGTTATTATTTTGTAATGTTTATGAAATATCCCGATATATTGCGAAATATGACGTAATGTCGCTTTAATTTACTAACAAAATAAGCATTGTTTCATTTACATCCTAAGTTATCACATAAATAGGCGTATTTTGAAAATTATATCTTGTTTTGTAAAATGAATCGCGCAAAGAAACTTGTTTTGATAATTACTATGAGAGAATAAAGTGCGATTTTCCATAGTTTTTCGATGAAATGTGACTCTTTGGAGTATAGTAATTAGTTATTAGACATATAATAAGTCTATGATAAGACAATATAATTGAAAAAATCTAACGAATTTTATATTATGAGCATTCAAAGTTTATTATTAATATCGGACGCGGAAACTCTCAAAACTTTAGATTTTTCTATAATATCAGACAAAGCTCAAAGTTCTGGTGTGATTTCTAAGAAGTGTGATGTAGTAATAAAGTTATTTTGAAAGAATTTCATAAAAAAAAATTCCATAAGTAGTCACAAATTAAAAATTAAAAAAATTTTTTTTTACGAGAATACATAAAATTTTTCTTGGCTGAATAAATAAATATTTTTGTATGAAAATAAGTAAAAAAAATATATCGTTTTGGTAAAGCATTTAATAAAGAACATAACTGTATTTACAACTTTTGCATATTTAACGTATTTTGTGACAAAAAAATCGAAATGATTTTATAGGCGAGTTTTTTCAGTTTGCCAATTTTGTAATATTTGTTCATTATTATCTTAATTGTTTTACGAGATAAGATTATAATGTTTTATATGTCAAATTTCAATGCGATCATTTTTCTTTTTATCTTTTTTTAATCCGTTTAGTGGTTTATAAGTTATGATCGTTTTTCTCAAGGCCGTTGACTCGAGTCGATTTTTTGCCCGAATATGTCGCGCGCAAAAGTGATAGGTGAGTTTTTACCTCGCAACAGGAGGGGGAATTTACCATATTTGATTCCAGATTTACGATGACAAACGCAACTTTTCCCAATAGCAGAACCGATGTAGATTCAGGAATGCAAATACGGTAGGTATTGTTGTCACGTGACTTTTTGTCCCTAATCTATTATTAGATTGTGTAATTTAATTTGAAGCTCTAAGTACTAAATCTTTAGTATTCCAATAGAATAACTATGAATTAATCTTTGTTAAAACACATTTTTATTGCACAAATAAGAAGCGTTCAGATTCTTAAAACCTACCCAAATTTTAGTTAGGAGTGTTTAAAGTATTAACGTATTCCTTTTCATCGGAGTTCAAAAGTAAAGTGTGAATGAGTCAGCGCGAATGACGATTTAACGGAGCGTGTCGCATCTACGCGTATATCGCTCACTCGAGAAAATCCCTTAATTGATTCGGCGTTAAATTTCAATTTGCACAGGGCGCCCCCATCTTATATATTCTTGAAGGGCGGGGGTGGCTCGTCCGCCCGCCCTTCCCGATTCCCTCCCACGACGATACGGACGCACGCAAAACAAACCGACTGCAAGCGTCGCATAAGCGACGACTGATCCCGAGGAACCCTCACGCGGTGACATCACATCCGGTTTGAGTCAATTGCGAATGACAGCGATGAATAAGGCTCGCTTCCCCTCGCACGCATTTATTTTGCGAATCGCCAAATACGTACATTACGTGCATTGGTGTGTTTGATGTGATGGATGTGTGTAGCGTGGTGGGTTTTTATGCACTCGTATATATACCTCTGTGCACTAATGGGATAAGACTTCACCCTGTCTTTCTAACTGGATAATAGTTTTGACCTTTTCAAGCTAACAAACGGTCTTTTATGAAACAGGATTTTCATAAACCAATAAATAAATAAATAAATTTGAAAAATAAAAGAGTGGGCAAAATTACGAAAATTCAATATTAGTACCTTGCCGCATGTTTTATAATTATTAAAGCTTTTTTGGACTATCTATTGATTCAGGATATAGTCAACAATCATGGCTATTTTAACGCCATCGTTTTTAAATTAAAAGTATATATTCCGTGTATCCCAGTTGTTATTAAAACTTTTTTTATCTCGTATCACAGTAGTTTTTTAGTATTATTACCCTGATGCATAAAGTAAACATGGAAAATACAAAAAAAAAACTGAGTTTTGATGAAAGCTCGGAAAATGCGGATCGTTTTAACGATCAGTAGTAATAGGAAGGTAGGTTAACACTCATATAACTACTACATTATCGATTGTATCCTATTTTAAATTAAAGAAACACAGTTATTAATATGAAAAAGGCTTTATTATCTATCTATCTATATCTATCTATATAATGTATATCTATCTAGGTTATACATTTATAAAGAACGTGCGTAAAATAAATGTCAATCACAAGCTTATTTGTAAACACTTACCGTTTTGAAGACATAGTGAAAGAATTAAGAAAGACATACGAATTAAAATAGAAAAGCACTTCAAAATTATGATCATAAGATAATTATCTATGTACCGAAACACTGCGGCGATTGGTCAACAATAATCAAAACTTATCTGCTCGTTAATATTTTTAAATTGAGGGTATTCCCCATACTTTTTTTTCAATTCAAATCTATTCAATTCATTTATTTCAAAAAATCTTTACAGATTGTCGAAACTAAAACTAGGTGTTAGGTACATTTAATATTATTTACAATTTAATTCCTTCGTGATTTCATTTCCGTTCAGTTCTAAAGTTCACTTCGTAAATTATACACGTCATATACAGATATAAATTAATAACGATAGAGACAGAGTTCAATTTGTAGATAAAAAATATAGATGGAAGTCATTTTTATTAGATTATATACGCAAACTTGAACAAGTGGTATTTATAGTCTAGCAGATTATTATTAAAATTCATTATTATTAATTATTAAAATTCATTTTTGTCATTAAAACGATTATTAAAGATTATTGAAATTAAAATATAACTAAAATTCATTTATGTCATATAATTACTTATAAATTAGTAGCTTTCTGACTTCTGAATAGAAAACTAATATTTTCTTTTCCCTACATATTAGGTCTTTTAAGTTTTGTGGCAGTTTATTAAAAAAGGACATTCCCACGTAGTTAGGGTCTCTGCGTAAAATTTCTAGGTTCGGACGAGGTAATAGTAGATTGTTCCTCGACCTAGTCAAGTACTTCTACAGGTTTCTTAAATTTAGATATGTCTTTAGCTACTAGTTTGATGCACTCAAATAAATATAGTGATGGCAGGGTGAGTATATTTTGATTCCTGAATGATCCACGACACGATTGAAATTTATATAAATTTATATAAATATACATTTTTGATATTTATAACGATAGGTCGTTGTAAATGGGATGAGAATAATAAATAAATATCTGTCTTTTCCTAAAATATATAGTTTCTACTTGTACAGCATACGTCGTTATAGATCGTCACGTTTGTTATTCTATATAATAAGGTGATTAAACCGTAAAAACTACATAATGGTATTGACAGATGCATTAAGTTCGTTTAATTTATATTTGATTACGTTATAACCGCATTGGAAACATGCTTCTTCAATGAAACAATTGTGACATTTGTTTCTATGTTTTTACTCTTTATTGTGAAATTTTACAATGAGCGGGTTGATTATCATACAACGATCTCTTACAGCCAATCCTACTATGAATTGTTTGTATGTTTATTTGCTTGTAATATGTGTATACGTGTGTGACTTGTTATTGCTTTCGATTTGTTGATCAATTGACCAATGATTGATTTGTTGATCAATCAAATCCGTTAATTTTATCCCAACGGAAAATGATGACCCAGCCGGGAATCAAACCGCGAACCTTACAATGTAAGATCAGAGTCGACCTATTCACTACACCACCGGGCTGACCTGACCTAATGGTCGACTGTAACATATCGCTATAGCGATAAGTCCGCATTTGTGCATAAATTGTCTTTTTTTATAAAACCAGTGTAATATTAATTAAGTAATGTTTTTATAGCACAATAAAGTTATTCTATTCTATACCTAACCACTATGGCAACTAGCTTTAGATATTTAATTAGAGGATCCAAGCGTCACCTTCTTACAAGAAGACTGTTGTCGTCAAATTAAATGTTTATATTTTAACTTTTGAGAATAGTTCTCTTTGAGAACTTATTTTCATATACTTACACCTACTTCGCATATAAAGATGTGTGAGTTTCCGCAGACTTACCTGTAACAAAAAGAAAATAATTGTTTTAAATTTAATATATTTATTATTTACTTTTGTATACTTTTATTCAGTGACTAATAAATGTAATTTATCTTATTTAAATAAAACAAATATTGTGTTTTAAGATACTTTTATCAGTGGGGGATGACAAGAAATGTCTAGAATTCGCACCCTCCGCTTAAGTCTTAACCCTTGAATGCACTCGCCCCGCTTGGATGCATCTGTAACTCAATCGTCCATTTGCGCCATCCGCACTGACCAGTCTTACTGCCGTTAAGGACAAATCTTCACAAGAGTCTCCCGTGCCCCTCCCAACTTCCCCCATAAGCCCTACGCACTTGCCCTTCCGTTGCATGCATAGGAATGAAAATATATGTCCATGACGTCATAAATTAGACTGCACTTGCTGGGGGAAGAAGCACTCCCTCGAGTTCCGTACGGGTAGTTGGCGATGTTAATAGTTGACACCGATTTCAGTGACAGTCGGCCTCTCGAAATGCAATGCTGCCGCCCCCCAGAGGACCCATGCAAAGGTCGTTAGGATTATTAAATTTGTGCCGTGCCGACGTTCAAATAAAGTATCCATAATACGAAGTGAGGGACGAACTCGGTCGAATTGAGCTATAAAATCCTTATGGTACTGATCATCATCATCATCATCATCAGCGACTGATGCTTTATATATGAGTTGCGGATCGAGCGGTGGGATGTAAATGTTTTATTTATTTATTTATTTTATTAGCTAAAATTTATACATTGTAGAATAATTGTAATATAGCCATTTATACATTGTTAAGTATCATCTATATTTATATATCCACTTTGTTGTAATTCGCCACTAGATGGCGCTGCAGAAAATCGTCTTCTATACCGTTCAACCAATCGCCATGAAAATTGGTATACTTTACATAGGTATTTGAGCACGGATACAAGGCTTTACACGTTTACACGAGCTACGCCGGATAAAACTACAAGTATAATATAAAGCACCTACTTAAACATAAAATAATTTTAAAAGAAAAATTGAAAAAAAAGGCATACTCAATTTTATCAGTATAATTAGCATAGGGAAGGGAGAGGCAGATTTTTTAACGTTAAGGAAATGCAAAAGTTACATATTACATGAAATATTGAAGATATTTGAAATTTGGTTGTCAAGCCAATTTACTAAGGTATTTACTGGAGTAGAAGCAGTTTTTTTAGGAAAGAGAAATATTGAAATTTCATAAAAATAATAAAAAATCTTTCCTAGTAGTCAATATCTAAGGATATTCCTTTTGACAGATCTTACACAAACCTTGCTTATACAAAACAGTGCGTTCCAGGATCTCTTAAGACATAGTTATTTTTGATTCAATGTATACGCTTCACAAAGTTGATAGATATAAAAAATAAGATTCAATATACAGAAGAATGGTATCAACAAAGGAAAATCTTTAACAAGCAGAAGAAGCCTATGTAAATG
The DNA here is from genome assembly GCA_944548615.1 of Micropterix aruncella. Lineage (NCBI taxonomy): Eukaryota > Metazoa > Arthropoda > Insecta > Lepidoptera > Micropterigidae > Micropterix > Micropterix aruncella. The sequence goes on from OX155956.1 coordinate 27,399,105, forward strand.
TATGCTTATTTTGCATGGTGAAGACTTTCTTATTTCGATGACACTCTTGTGTTTAATTAAAAAACAGAACAATAAAAACAGTGCTGCAACATCAAATCTTTCACGAAACTCACCTGTCAACGTTTTTATTACTCACCAAAATAATGCGGAGGACATTAAAAGATGCCACGCATCACTTTCTCTCGGAAGAATGGCTGTATTCATTACTGAAACCCCGAAGAGGGCTAAACGTCAGTCACTTTTCATTCATTTGTCATCTTGAAAAGCGTAGCAAAAGCGCCCTTCTGGAGTGCGCCGACAGACGGAAGGGTTGCTCTCGCTCTTGTCGCCGCGGCTTTGTGAACGAAAACGCGAGACTTTTAAAAAAGAGTCATAACGGTGATTAATGGTGGACGAATGTGGCGGTCATCGAAAATAATCAAATTTAAAAATATATGTTTTGAAGAAAACACCGCAATATTGTACGTTTGCAACATTCATTCAAAACACGTAAGAAGTTAAACATTATAATAGTCGAATACAAAACTCTAAATCGAATTCATCCATAGAGCTGATTGCAATAGCGCCAATACAGGATCTCCTAATAGTAAAGAGAAAGTTCGATATGCCATAAATCTATCAAAATCAGTAACGCGGTAGGTTCAGATAACATTTAAGCTGAAGTCGTTAAACTTTAAGCTATAAGAAACGAATATTGATATAGTTGTTGATATTTCTAAGAACATAACACTCGACGGTTATAATACTTACCACATGACTGGTTAAAATCAACACTTATTACATGACATTACATAATACTAAAGCAAAACGATGTGACCAGTCTAGAATGATCAGCCTTATGTCATATGCTGAAAACATTCCGGAAAAACACCAACGAATATATCGAAAGTGTGAAAGGCAACTTCGGCAACACACAAATTCGGCTTCAAGAATGTGAAAAAAATCAGGCATTATAATACTGGAATGCTTATATATAACGAAGGATGCTTGAGGCTTTGTTGGTCGTAACGAATTGGTACTGCAAAGAATTGGGAAGGAATTGGAGCTGCTGCGCAATACTTTTGCAACATGAAAGGCATTAAACACCAAATTCTGCAACTTATTATCCAGGGCAAAATACTAGGATGACGAGGCCGAGGAAGACGCCGAATTTAGAACAATTTAGAAGAAGATTTTAGAGGCTGAAGAATTTGAGGCCTGATTTGGAAGGACCACAAATTCCTTGTTACGGGCAGCAGTATCTAAAGTTGAGATAGCGACGATAATAGCCAGCCACTGAAGAGAGAAGGGTATCAGAAGAAGTAAAATAATCCGATTTTTAAAACTTGAAAGCTTTTCCGGTGATATGGATTAATTAACATTTGTCGGAGTATTGAGAGCAGAAAATCAAAAAGTTGGTTGGTGAAATGACGTTGCCGAGCGCCGTTTCCAAAGCGACGTGTTAGTGACAATTAAGTATCCTGTAGAGAAAATATATCTTGGAACCGTACCAATAATCGAGGCATGGCAATGCAGCGTATGCATCGGTGCAACTTTCCCGGCGGTGCCGATCGTCTAATATTATACCACAAAAGCTTACAAAAATGTGTTCGGATAACCAAGATAGTATACCTATATTATCAGAGCCAGATCCGCATATTTAAATGAACGTAAATACTATACATTATATACAGTGTCGGATTATGAATTAGGTCAAGTAGGCAACGGCTTAGGGGCCCCGCGACAAGGGATCATTATAATCATATTTTTTAAATTGTTTCTAATTTCTAAGGTATGAAAAATCATTGAATCTGTATTCTAAGGAGAAAATGTTTAATAAACTATTCAGTCCGACTAATGATATGATTCTTATAAGTTGTCCACAGTTGGCCGCTGCCAGCCTTTGCGATCGTATTTTGTATATCTGCGCGTTTTTACTATGCGACATAAGTGTTGTCAGAAATATTTAACCCTTAGAAAGCTAGCCATGGGAATGAAACTGACGACGGCATGTCTTCAACCCTTAAATATTTCTTTGTAGGGGGTGTTAGTGCACGCATACTAATGTATATTGGTAGCTTATTCAATGAAGGCGACTTTCTTCGCATATAATTACATAATTACGGAGATCGGCCGCCTGCGAGTTGTCGCAACGAAAAAACCACCGATCGATGGTATTAGCATTCCAGCGGTTAACGGCTCACTTTGCAGAGCGATTGTGTTTCGTTTATATACACGTCTATTCTATACTATATCGTCGTCAGAACGTTTGACAGCCCAAAATGAACCCCGAAATGTACAATGAAAGCCCCAAGATTTCGTCGGCCTAAGGGCCTCTACACGGTTTAATCCGGCACTAATTATATGTCATATCTTCAGAAATTAGCCACACACTGCTTTAGTCGAAGGCAGAGCGACAGGATTAATTTAGATCTCAAGAGGAGTAAGTCGAGGTTAAATTCTGACACCTCTTCTATAACCTTTATTACAAAACTATTTTCAAATAAGCGGAGGTTCGGATTCGTGGACACAATCTTCCTTACGCTATTCACTTGTATGCACGACAGGTCGTGCAAAGCCTAAATGTAGATTATAGTTTATTTATCAATAGAACCAAAGGCCAAATTTATGGCAATAGGTCGTAATGTAAATGTCCATCTTGATAAATGGTGAATCTATATAATAAGTGTTATTTTACCTTCAAGAACGTGGAAAGTTAATTCCATATTTAGTAAAGCTCGGCCAATGCCGCAATGAAATAAAGCGCGACGAAATTCGCCGCGCTTTATATTAAGTTTCAAAGGCCATTATTGCTTTTGATGTTGTAAAAAATCAACCGATTATACGCAATACAAAACAGAAAAAACTACAATGCCGATATTCAGTTTCAACTATGAATCACTGTTTATATAGCGTATTAGAATGATCAACATCGTACAATTTGCTAACCAGATTTTCACTGCGAAAAGCAACAGGCAGATGGCACTCATAATTAAAAAATATTTATCTTCTATTATTATGTTCAATATGGCGATTTGTGTGGTTTAACAGTATTGCCGTGCACTGTAGATGGCGCTCTAAATACGGTATAAAATAATAAAATAAAATAAAAAAACAATTTTTACATTATAGCTGTCATTATTGTTTTATACATAAATATGACTAAAACCCCATTTATAGCATTGAGGATTTCGACAATATCAATTTTTCGCAGCTCTATTGACCTACTTGACTATTATTATTCCTTATTCTTTCTATTATTGACTATTTTACAATTGCGTTTTTTTTTCGTCTTCTAACTATTTATTGACTATAATGATTATTACTGATTTCTTTGTATTTGTGTTTTTTCTTTAAAACATCTTCCCGTATGATAATTTGTGAAATTATCCAATATTTGTTTGATTATTTAGTAATTAGGATTATATAGAAAATTAGATAGAAAATTTTACGAAATTACTTAAGAATTTTGATTGAAAATATTGGAAAATGTTGTTTCCTCTACATATATAACCTAGAAAATCTGCGCTTGGATGTTCAACGTTCATACCTTGCAATACCGACGTTCATATCTGATAATAGGTATTTATATTATACTTGTTATTTTTATTACTTTTGACATAACCAAGTGTAGGAACTCCTATCAACTGGTTTAAAATAAAAATAAAAAAATAAAAAAATATGTATTTTTTTTATTTGGTATACAGGTTTCGGTTTGTAAATATTACGCACGTTAATTTTTAGACACACATATAAATGGCATTCTATTTCTACGTATTATCATTGATTTTAATGATATTATTTCTGTGATGTAATCAGCCTATTTAAAAAATGCTATAGATGGCACTAATAATTGAATGTTATTATTGTTACCGTTGTTTTTTTTTATATTCAGTCGTTTATAAATTTATGGGTTTTTATAATCAGTCGGCCCTTTATAAAAAAAAACGCTCATTATCAATGTTACCCTATAGTATGGACATCTAAATAGTCAAACAAATTGCTATTAGCTTCGCCAACGGCGCTATCAGCGCCACCTACATTTCGCCGTGTCGGAAGGGTTGCCAAGTCGTTAAATATAGTTGCTATCTCATCTATACTAATATTATAAAGAGGTAAAGTTTGTTAGGTTGTAGGAAGTAATCTCTGGATCTACAGGACCGATTTTGAAAATTCCTTTACCAATAGAAATTCACGTTTTTTGTGAGTGTCATAGGCTATATATTAATCCGAAAAATAAAAAGACTCTTTCGTGGCAGTCGGATTTGCAAAGTAAGTCGGTCGAACCAAAACGTTTCTAACTAACGCTGTCTTAACGATGAGAGATATATAATTATGTTATAGAGAAAAGTTGTAGAGTTTGATAATGCCTACAAAAAAAATCAGCGTCAGCATATGTCTAACTTTTATATTTGTCACAAAAAGTAGTATTTTATATTAAAAAAATAATTTAAATCGTTAGGTCATGTTTATTGGTCATAATATCAACAATTATGAATTCATATCAAAATAAGTAAATTTATCGTCTCAAGTGTATAAAACAAAAGACTTTTCCCTTTTACTGCATAAATTGTTCAAGAGATAAGACACTAACAAATAGACACTCACTAGAAGACACTCACAAATAACGGTAATATAGTCAAATTGGCATGCAAATACATACATACATAGGCAGTAAAAATATAACCCTTCTTTTGGCAGTCAGGAAATAAATCATAGCACTCAGTACTAACCGAACCACACTCGTAATTTCAACACAAGTAAAAAGTTTTACCGCCCAACAAAGTGGGCACGGGTCAGCTAGTATCTTATAAAAGCAATGCTCACATCATCTGCTAAACATATTGAAATACAAAAATGTTCAATATAATTTCCAATTTGGTCGATGTCATGTGTAATTTCAAAATTAATCAAATATTTTTTTTTCTAATACAAAATCTTTCTCCATATTTTGATACGTCCTTTCATTCATTAAGAATAAAAAGGTCAAAATAACATATAATCCAGCATTAATTGTCGTTGTGCATCAAAAATTGTATTCTAAACTATTGTAGAGATAAAATGTATAATTTTTTGAAGCTTTTAAACGGCGAGATCGCGACGTCACACACAATGCAAGAAGGCCTTTGTGGCGCCCGCAATTGTAAAGTTTACAGCGGCCTTTGAGACCACAATAATTACCCGTCGTTTTTCTGGCACAGTCCGTTCGCGGGCGTCGAATCCTGAACTTTCGCGCTCGAGCCGAAGGGAGGGAATTTAAAAGCCGTTACCGCAAAACGATGAACTTTCGCCGGCAAAGGAGTGCGGACTGCGCCCGCGAGAAAAAAGCGCCGCGCCAAGACCGCGAGTCGCACTATATAAAAGAGCAATCAGAGGAATTTAAAAGTTTTCCCCTTAAGCCGGTGGCGTGCGCCTGAATTGCGGAAAGTGAAGCTTGTCCCGACGCGACGTGCCCCGTATGCTCCGTGCAGTTTGCCGGATTCCTCGTATTAAACTTGTTGTTGGCAGCCAATCGATACGGCTGCCGTATACGGCACTCTAGTTCTTTTGTACGTACCTACATCTTATATTTTTAAATTTATTTTGTGCATGTGGACAAAGGACGCCGTGGTCCGCGATAGATTCGGTTGACACCGTTTCACCGCTACTAAGGGAGAGGACCGCGCAAGCGATCTCGAACTCGTAACCAGTCGGGAGACCGGAGTAATCTGGTCGCAACTGGAAATAAGAGCGCGAGTGTCAGCCCGATGGGTAACATACCTGGCTATCTGGCGGATACGGCGTTGGCCTCTTACGGGCATGTGGCGGAGCTTGAAGGTGGACTGTTTTGTCCTTCTCTTTCTTCTTCTGCGCTCGCCTCGTGGGAGACAGAACGATCATATTTCGTTAGAACTTCCCGAGGTGACAGGTTCGCCCGTTGTAGTTGACAGCTCTAGTTGTTCACCTGGTATCGGGTAGCCGATTGGTCGTTTCAAGAGCAGCTGCCGTAAGGTAAACAACTACCCCCGCTCTATAGGAGACAGTTATGTTTCCAGACTCCCCTGGCTGTCGGTCAGAATGCACAATACAAACGGTCCAGGAGCGCCCGAAGGTTGACTCCTAGGGGAAACTGACCCGAAGGCCAGAGTCTTATCCTGGAGGCCATCTACGTGGAGGCCGCCAGATGGGTATTGACCCGTGAGTATGACTGACCCTGAACACATGGGTCTTCGTGGCTAAGCTGCAACAGGGCCTATTAGATCCCTGTGTAAGAGGCTCTCTAGATGAATAAGCATGCTTGTCAAGCATCGTGTCGTGAGCTGGGGGGGGGATCTAAAACCGCAGTAAATATGCAAATATTTTTTTAAATATTTACCAATAATGCCGAATTTTGTATTTTTATACAAAATTAGGCATTTTTGGTGAATATAAAAAAAAATATTTGCATATTTTCTGCGGTTTACGATCCCATCCCAGCCCCTCGCGACGCGATGCTTGACAAGCATGCTTGATCGTCTAGAGAACCCCTAAGAATATATATATTAGCAATCCTTATCGTTGTATCATCTGAATCATTTGCTTAAATTATTTTATTATATATAAATCGATGTTACGTGTATTTCCATCGGCCATTGAACTCGCATATGCCTTGAAGATGGATTATAAGCCAGGCCACATGTAACTGAAAGGGCGATCCTTCCAGTATTGACGAATTCAGACACGACGACTTTCATAATAATATGTGTGTCTGTTGCATAGAAACTCCCCACACGAACGAACGTAGCAACGGTTTTCTTTTCATATTGGGGGCATATAATATTGCAATAGCGTATTCATTTTTCTCTTCCGTTTTCATTTAATGCGATTTCGGGAAAATACGTATCTTGAAGGGGATTATGAAACATTAAAAATAAACGAACAACCGTTTAAAAACAAATATGATTATTGCATTTAAAAAGATCATGGACGATCAACACTCCATGATAATTACACAGTATACCAAACAGCAGCTTTACTCGCGGGCTAAGGGCATTGCGGGAAGAGGGTGCGAGGAATGTGATCAGAGGGGTACGTCTCGTCGAACGTCTTTGGTTAGCGTTACGTGCAGGTAAAGGCTGGTGACATTTCGACTCGTGACGTATTCGCGTCGATTTCTATTTTGTTCTAAGATAAGCTGCTGTCAGGTATACTGTGATAATGACAACATTGAATTTTATAGAGTATTAGAGTTCTCAATTCCCTACTACGTTTTGTGAGCTAGGATTTTTCTACGAAACGAAACGTGTGGATAGTACTCATCGTTCCAAACGTTGACTAATACGGCGTTCAGTATGTCGGCGTTCGTCGTATGGAAATATGGTGGCGTTCGTTGTATGTATAGCGGCGCAATACAGATGGCGCTCTAAACAGGTCTATACGCTATCCTATCTAGTAATAAAATTATAATATAATACCAAACAATTTTTAAATCATAGTTCTTATTACTTGATTATTATTTACATAAATATGTCTGTTTTTAATTTGGTATACAGGTTTCAATACGTAATAATTACGCACTTTAACGATCAGATTGACTAATAGGTGGAATTCTATCTCTCCGTAATACTCTGTGATGTAATCAGTCTATAAAAAATATGATAGGTTGCACTAATAATGTAAAAGGTGTTATCATTGTTTAAAATATTGGGTTAAAAAAAATTATTATAATGTTATGATGGCCAAATAAATTGCTATGAGTTTCGCCGAAAAAATCTATTACCAAAACGAAAATTGACATAATATACTATTGCATTGCGCAATATAGTCTATACATATATAAATGAATGTTTGTCTGTGTGTCCGCTATGGACTACTAAACCGCTCGATCGATTTTGATAAAATTTTGAGGGAGGGAGATGGTTCCTGTGAAGTTTGGTGCCGATCGGACCAAAGGAAAAATTTTAGTGTCTTTAATAAAACAAAAATTCTTATTTTTTTTTAAGCGGCGAATTTGAATTTCGAATTCATCCGCGAAGACAGAAGTGAGTTCTTCTTTTTTTTATAGTGGAATGAATTTTAAAGCGGCGAATTTGAATTTCGAACGCGACCGATTTGGCGTAGCAACGCGCGCAGGGTACCCTTTAAAATCAATGATGACAGTAATTAAGAACTATGTATATAAGAAGTTTTGCTTTTACCTTGTCTCAAACGGTGGCAGATACACAATATAAGAGATCGATAAAATCAACAAGTCACTTTTGATTTACGTATAATATACGCTATAAAAGATATAAAAGACTACACTATAAAAGAAGTAACTGGAAGATTAGAAAAGTTTCATCCAATAGCGAAATATGTTGAACATTCATATCTCTTTATACTTGATATAATATCCGAACATAGATTACGCCATTTATATTATCAATGCGATGCGTGGCGAAATTCGAAACAATGGTAGTTCTATAAATCATGTTAAAGCATACCTGCGCTGTGGCCATTAGCTGGCCTCCAATATAGCTCTGGAGAGCAATGCAACTCATGAAACTATTTTGTTTGTCGAAATTCCAAAGCAAAGAGAAGGGGAGCTTTGTGTTTGATGAGATTGTACCATTGTTCGGAAACAAGATAGTTTTGAGCAGATTGTTGCAGTATTTGATTGTGTGTTTTTTGGGTTGGAGTATTTTTTTCTTTATTCTTAACTCACCGACAGGCGCACACGTGCCTGGCAGGCACATAGCTGCGAAAATAAGCGATATTAACTACGTGTAGTAATAACAAAGTAATCACTGACCTTTGTAACGATGTATACTATGAGCATATATGGAAATTTGATACAAAAATACACTGTAAAAGTATAAAAAACCGAACGTAATAAAAGTGTCAAAATAGGCAGACACAAGCATATTAAATTTCGAACATAAAAAATATTTATTTTATAGCCTTCAAATACAATAAAAACTAGCTTTATTATGTCATAAAATGACTTAAATAACTAGTTGTAGTGATCTAAACAGAAAATGTATAAAGGGATCGGGTGAAGTGATCCTGACAGGCCACAGACGATACTGATACTCTCCACAGCGTCGGGTAAGAAACCGAGTAAAGGGATTCAATGCGCCGCCAAGCCGTAGCGATGCTGCCAGGTAGAATGGTAGTGGAAGTGGGGGCATCAGACACCGGTTTGGCGGAGAGGATAAAAAAAAAGTTTCGGACCTATCAGATCAGGTGCGCCAGGGTTAAAAACAAATCAGATTTAATATTTTTAAAAAAATAACAATAGAAGTACCAAAAATATTTTAATAGTGGTATAATAGCAACTGGAAACTAGGTAAAGATTTTTGGTCGCACCGCATAATTATCCTAAATAACAAACTGGGTGAGGTTTTATTTCGGCACGTGAACGTCGATTTTTATGTGAATGAATCAAGACGAAAGTTATACCAGGAGTAATTGTTGTTCCACAAAGAAGGGTGCCATGTATAATCCATTGGTATATTCATTCATTCATAGTTATCCATTAGAAAACTAATTTCACGTCGTTCTCTTTCTAACATATTGTCACGCGTGGGTACTTGAAATTGATAAATATATTCGGTTTTATGAGCTCATCTGGGTTATTATAATAACATTGCCAGTTGACGATCTCAGCATTTCAATTGTATGAAATTATTTACTGCACCGAGCCAAATTGTAGTAATAACTGGTAAATTTCTTAAAATGAAGATAAACTCCACGTCCTCTTTCTAGCACCTAGATACCTCTCTGAGGTAAATGATACAGATAACTATACATATCAAAATATACCGCCGCGCCTCTCCGTTGCAGGCCTTGTTAACGTTGCCGACATACATTAAGCTGTTAAAACGTATGAAATATTAGATAGCGTCAAAGCAAACGCTCAATCAACGACAAATCAAGGAAAGCTCGGACGAAGGCATCGTCGCTTATTTTTACTTTCGTCAGGGCGAACACGTCCTGAAAATGTATATACCTGGCTACGGATTCGATTATAGAAACGGATATTAGTGATTAGTTGTACTGTCACCGGCGAGTTTAGTACCGAGCGATCGATTTTTTGCATAATTCACTTAAAAAGATTTCATCATCCTATTTTGGATCGGCCAATAAACTTTAATCATAATCCAGCTGCATTCTTAGCAAGCAGTCCATTATGAATAGGCTTATTATCTAGTTTAACATAAAATACATAAAATAAAGGTCGCCGCATTGGTACATATATCTACTCAATAAGCAACCGCCTTCTATTCCAGTACTGTTGCCCACGTAAAATTCTTCCTTACAGAGCGTCTGCTCTGCTCGCTCGTATATGCAACAAAATTGCAAAGCTATCTCACATTTCGATATTTTTATTTTTTATACTCCGCGCTCTGCACTGACTCCGCTTTCTGCAAAATCAGATGTCACCGCGAAAACTTGCCATCTATTTGGCTTGAATGAAAATGCACTGTGGACGACAACTGCAATCTTTCCGATAATATACATATTTTCATTCGGGAGATGGAGGAATATTTTGATGTTAGGACTAGGACTAATAATATATACATATAGCAGCTGCAATTTATTAGGTAACTTTATGCTTATGAACTTTATGCTATGGAATTGGAGCGTGCAATTGAGCCTAGAAGTATTTTTCAGATATGACGAAACTAAAGTCACAACCCAATTACAAGACACAATACAAGTCACAATATATACTATTCAATACGAAACATGGAACCTGCGCTAAATTTAACCTTTACCGATGTTTTTCTAGACAGGTTCCACCAGAAATACAGTAGACTTAACGGCATACCTAAGACGCGTAGTAGAAGCCCACCTCTGTGACGTTCAATTATTTATTCATTTGTTTATTTATTTGCCTAAAATGTACACACCATATTTTATCTTTATGAAAAAAACCTTGTAGAATAACATTAGTATAGCCATTTGCACACTGTAAATAACCATATATTATAAAGCACTTAATTAAACTGAAAATAATTTTTGAAAGATACATTTCAAATAGAAGAAAAGGAAACAAGCATTTTCATATTTAACAGTATAAGTACCATAGGAAAGGGAGAGGGAAGAAAATGTGGGACAAAGACAGGTATTAGTTATAATAATATAGTATGTCATATCTTCATAAATCATTAGGTTAGTTAGTGTTCCTAGGAATTTCTCCGACTGCGTAAACAAAAGACTTCTTGCCTAGTGATAAAATGCCAACGTCATTGAACCTACAATTTGAAGGACTGAGTAACCATATCATAGCAGACGTAGACAATGAAACATTCTTGATTTTTGTCGATTCAATTTTATGGATTAAGCAAGCGTAATCCCGTTTCCTGGTTTCCTGACCTTATATATTTTTACCTCATACGGGAGGCATCTTCTTCTATCATTTTAGCAAATCTAACTAATGTTAAACACCCACTAGTAAACAAGAAGCCATTAAAGGAACTTCTTATTTTGACGGTCAGATGGCACAGTCGCTAGGTCGCCTGATCTTACATAGCATGTTTCAAAAGTCTATTCCCGGATGGGTCACTATTTTCCGTCGATTTTTTTTTTACGGAATTGCATTTTCATTTCTGTTGATCGCGTGCAATAACCAGACACACACTTGCAGAAATGCTACAAGCCTACATACATAAAATCACTACAGTAGGTTGGTTGTAATAGATTGTTGTATGAAATAAAACCCGCCCATGTGAAATTTCACAAAAAGAGTAGAAACAATCTGAAGGTTTCGAACATCTGCCGTTCTTAAAAAGTTTCTCATTTTTATTCCGTTCGGGCCACCGCGTCAGATAAATGCGCCAATGAAAATTGCTTCTTTTTAATATTTCACTTTGCTTTGTTTCAATTTTCTTTTGTTTCCTGCAGGATTTTCAGCATATTTCAGCAGGTTTCAGTGAATTCGGTTTAACGACTCATTAGGACGAATGAATCGGATGAAAGTGTTATATTTTACGCCCGAGATAATGAAGATTGTAATGGACTGAGAGGGGATGTATGGGGTCATGTCGTTGTCATGGAGACCGGTCTTATCGAATATCCCATCTTGTAATCTTTATTATTTTATCTCACGCTTTGCTCCCCTTAATTTCATCCTCGCCCGTGCTAAAGTAACCGATATCAGGGATATCCCTTATGTTATAAAATATCACATTTTAATTAACGCAATTAGGGCGCCGTTATGTAGAGAATACTTTATCTAAAGAAATATAGTATTTATGTCGATCACTATCAAAGCTGAGGTTGCTTAAAATTTTGAACATAGTCGCATAGTTAGTTAGTTAGCGTGTCCGGGCCAGGTTAGGATACGTCTCTCCAAAAATATGCGGCATGGGTGGTTTGTTGTTCGTCTCTTGTAGGTCCTGGTGTGTGATGGGGGTTGACATCTTCATCCTGCAGCGTTTTCCAGTCAGTTTGGCTTATTGGGTTATTGGCAACTATACCCTATTTTTACTAATGACGAATCGTTCCAGTGGCTATTTAGCCATGTTCTGGCTTATAATTTATATTAGGTGACAAAGAAATCAAATGTATTCTTGACCTTCGATTGGTGCTAATTGCAGCACGTTTCTTTATTCCAACTAGTCTCCGGATGTCATTTGCATAATACTAATCTAATCTGACATTGCTCGTAACTTAATGCAAATCTGTTGTGTTCATTTCGTCTGCCCAGTTATTTATGTGTAAAAAGAAGGTGTCCCGCTGTGATGCTTTGTCAAAGAATAGGTAATACACTCATTTATCGAGATTTATGTCATTGTCGATATTATCTTCGGTCAAAGATTAAAGCGATTGCTGTTTTTCTTTTTAGATTGTAATCTAATGTCTTCTAATCTAGTAACATGTTTTTTGAGCCTAGTTCGTATTGGCTACTAATAAATGTTCGTATTGGCTACTAATAAATGTTTCATCGCAATCATGTTATTGGGGTGATATTAGTAGATCTAATGCTTCTTTACCTACGTAAATTAAAGATTAATTTAAATTAGGTACTGTGCAAGCATCCTATATCACATGTTCCTTAAATTTTCTCAACTGTACATGAGTAAGGGTTTATAATGCTAAACTTGTAACCATCTCTAGGTTCTTAATAAGGTCTTTTTTATGGCGCACATGACTTCGGATTTCGAATTAACTACTATAAAGTAGTGTTTCTTAAGGGCTCATAGCGTTAAATTCTAACTTATTGTGACTCCATGCTAGTCTAGTACGACTGAATACTTGTTAGTTAGTTAACGTGTCCGGGCCAGGTTAGGACACGCCTTTCCAAAAATATGCGGCCTGGGTGGTCTTGTTGTTTGTCTATTGTAGGTCCTGGTGGGTTGACATTTTCATCCTCCAGCGTTCCTAGTCGAATGTTAGATTCGCTGTGTAGCCCCAGCGGATCGTAACCACTCGTAGCCAGTCGAGAGACCGAAGAAATCTGGTAGCAACTGGGAGTAAGGGCGTGAGTGTCAGCCCGCTGGGTAACATACCTGGCTTTCTCGCGGATAAGGTGTTGCTCTCTTATAGGCATGTGGCGGAGCTTGACGGTGGACTGTTTTTGTTCTAAGTCTTCTGCACTCACCTCACGGGAGATAGAACGATCAGATTTCGTTAAAACTTCCTGGGGTGACGGGTTCGCCCGTTGTAGTTGACAGCTCTAGTTGTAGCCCCAGCGGACGATATTGGCTCGGAATCTTAAATTGTCAAAGTGTCCGTTGGTCCGGTGGTAGAAGGATTGGCCAGTGAGTTTAGACTCACCGTTTCCATGGACGCCTGATTGTTCATGGTCGCAGACCAGGCAGTCGAAAATGTGCACAAACTTCGGGACGCTCCTTATGTGTCCCATTGATTTTACATTACGATTTAATTAAGGAAAATTCACAATTAATGCTGCTGTCACTTCGAATTTCGAATTTAGACTTCCTACTAATAAGTTGTTATAGTCAGTGAGTATAGTATAACTACCTTTACCGTTATAAGGATCATTATGTACTATTTAATATCCTCTATAAATTTAGAATATTATTTTTAAAATATCTCGATTTTTCAACACCTACTTTTATCCGTTGTTTTCTATCCTATCGCTCTAGTACAATCTAATAAATCACTTTATGTACTTTTGGAGAGCCGCCAGTCTATGAAATCCTTATTCAGTGTGCTCGCCTCCACCTGCGCGTTGTGCCTGCAGCGAGTTCTTGGAAAAGTAGCTCTGCGCTACACACTATTTGTCGTAAACGCGGAACACCGTTTTATATCACTTTTAATTTCCGTCCTGGGCGGGGCAAAGATGTAGGTGGCCGGCCGAGAAGGAACAAACTTAATTGTAACGGGCAAAGGCCAGACGACTAGCCCGGAAGCCTGTCGTAGTCATTGAAATACCTAAGTCATCGAAAATGCGAACCAAACCGAAAATCATGTATTATTAAAAAATATATTAGTCCATGTCAGTACTTTTTACAGAAAAAAAACGGTTTTATGTAAACAAAATATTAGACCATATGTTAGACAACGTTAAATTGAAAGGAATTAGATAGATAAGCTATATGGATTATAGCTCTATAATATTGCCTGCAGACAATAAGCTCGGAATTCCTTACGAAAAAAGCGTTCTATTATTATTATTATAAGTTTCAGTTAAATTAGATAGTTTTATAGACAACGTTTGATATGACGTGGGATAAACCGCCTTGGGCGCCCGGGTTAGAGGTGGGTGGATGCGGGCCACCAAGACGAAGGTGGTCCGCCACGTATACTGTGGCCACGTGCTGTATCTACTATATAGCCGTCCTCTCGCCTGTAGAGCCGGCGCCCATATCACAATGGGACCAAAATGGATTTAAACGTCGCATTGTCTTTCGAGAGCGCGTCCCGAGATAGCGAGAAGCCAGATATAATGAGTATTTCAGAGTACCTACATCCGCGAAGACTGATGTGTTTATTTAGCTCTCGGGGCATTTATGGCGATGTTTGGTTAGGAAGCCGTGTAATGCACTTAAGATAATATGCAATTAAGTCAGCTACCCCATCATCATAAACGCTATAAGCTTTCTAGTGTGTCAGGACATCAAAGTGTGAGCGGCCCATCAGTTAACAATCTACGCCGGCTGTGAGTTTATAATAATATACTTATTAACTCAGGGCCGGCGTTGCATAGGACATGTCAATTTTGGAGTGGGCCGCTCCGAGCAATCTCATAAATAGGTTCAATGCTCTATTAGCTCATGGACGGGCTCTGAGATATGAAGACAACCTAATACTTTCGATCCCTGATCACCGAAGTGATTTTTACTCACAATTCTTCTTCGCACATGGAGCCCGTCTCTTGAAAGCTTTACATATGTAGCGACAGCACCGAGTTTGTATAGCTGTAAACGCAGGCTCAAAGAACACTTTAATATGCGCTCATAAATTTCTCTCTTTTCCTCCCCCTTCCCTGCGTCATTATAGGTTTATTGCTTTTTATGAAAACTTATTTATATAAAGTTTCTGCTGGATTTTTTTGCACAGATAGTTTCAGAGCAATTTGTACCACATGGTCGTCGCTTAGTCTTTTGACATGCCCATACCAGCGTAGGCGGTTTGCGGTGATCTTATCTGCGATTAGTGCAACATTGAAGCTACCTCGTATGTGTTCATTACGGATTCTGTCCAGCCTAGTTACACCTCGGACCCCCCTAAGCATATGCATTTTGTTGGTATGTGCTATTTGTTCTTGTGTCTTCTTCGTTGTCCAGCATTCGACAGTAGCGCCAGTAGCGACAGTAGCGGTAATAATAAATAAATAAATATATATTTTTTTTATTTCATAAATGAATTTTTAAAAAACCTAACAATTTCAAATAAAAAATGCTTTTATATCTAAATCGTTTCGTTTATATATCTTACAAATCGCACATCGCATTGTATGATAGTGTAATAGGTGAAAACATTTAATAATTATAAATATGATAGAAAACGAATTTACCGCGTGAAATTTGTAGTACCCGACGTTTCGGTGACGTTGCAGCCACCGTTGTCAAAGGTAGACTGTCTACCCTTGACAACTGCGGCTGCAACGTCACCGAAACGTCGGGTGCTACAAACTTCACGCGGTAAATTCGTTTTCTATCCTATTTATAATGTCTAACAACCGCGATAGTCTTCGATTTTATAAAACATTTAATAGTTTATGTTTGTTTAATTTTGATTTGGTAAATATGTTTCGTTGTACTGTCTGTTTCCCAAAGAAAAAAATATATATTGTAAACGTAGTTTTGTTATTTCTATGTTTGGTAATCGTTACCAACACCACATTACTTGAAATGTTTAATGCACGGTCTTCCGATGCATCTTCAGGCCGGTGTTGCCGTGTAACACCGCTTTTTGAATGGGCGCCACGGTCCACTAATTCAGCCGGCCACCTCGCCGCGCGCAAGGCCGCGATAAATTAACCCCGGGATGTATCCGCAGATTACGCCCGAGTTCCTTGCGCTTTTCGCCATTACTGCGGAAAAAAGAAGCTGGAGCGCGAGAGGGCGCAATTAAAAAGGAGGCGTACGCTGCAATCGCGCGGGCGTTTCGCATTCTGCCACGCGAATTATTGCACGCTCGCCCGGATATAAATCTAGACATTTTTCTATCGCAACTTCAGAAAAAGTTGAATTGGATTCGGCGTACATAGCTGGATGAACTACTCGGGTCGGGAGGAGAAATGATCTTAACCCGGTGCTGATAAGATAAGCATTGAATTGCAAAACTTGAGACGTATAGCGTATTTATGAGAACGGCAAATAGCTGCTTTATAGATTTAATCCCGGTAATAACAGGTTGATACATAACTCGTTAGTTATATTTAAGATTAAATTTACTTGATCTAAAAAAAGACACGTCCAAAGGTAAATGAATGAATGAATGAAAAACTCTTTATTGCACAATAAAACATTTAAAGCACAATGGCGCACTTATTGCTAATTAAACAATATCTTCCAATCAACCGACATGCTGATGTGACAAAAAGATTAGGCAAAATTGGGGTATTATAAAACCGGATAAATTTTTTAATGAAATTTTAAATTATAGAGAATATATGCATTTTATACGTATCTAAAGCCAAAAGTAGAAAACTAAATAAATATTCGAATAAGGCATAAATGACATATAAAGGATGAGTTTTAGGTTACCGGCATCCTTGAAAGGAATGAATCCGTAAAAGCAGGTAAGCAACTATTATTATTTTTTTTTTGGAAAATCTTTTTTTTTGTATTGTTTTTAAATTTGTAAATTTTATCTATTGAAATAGTTTCAGAAGCGTTGCGCTCGCCGCGCCATATTACACAAAATAAAGCAATATTTTATCTACCGCTAGATGGCGCATCGTGCCTAACGCTTTTTATACCATTTAAAAATATATATATATATATATATATATATATATATATATATATATATATATATATATATATATATATATATATATATATATATATATATATATATATATATATATATATATATATATATATATATATATATATATATATATATATATATATATATATATATATATATATATATATATATATATATATTTAATTGGTTTTTTGTAAAATTTCTTTTTTTAAAGAATTTGTTTAAAGGATAACACTTTGATGAAAAAATAAAAATAATAAAAGCCACATACATAGCTGGAAGGTTTTCCCGGACTGGATTGGGAAATGCTTATTTTAAATGAGATGTATTCCTGGATGAGCACCACTTTCGACAGTGCAATGTAGGTTTAATGGGATCCCTTTATCGCTAGCGAACGATCGCCCTTCATCCACATCTCATAAACAAAGCGTATCCTTTTGCAAACCAAAATAAAATGTCTTTATCAAAGACAAATTAAATCAAAAAACAATGAAAAAAATCACAATGAATCGTCTCTTAAATGCGGAATGACATACCGAAAGTTCGATTTGAAATTCGAATATATCCACTCTTTAAAAGGACGATATACCATTGCTGGGCTCGCTATCAGCCAGCCATTAAATGAAAATAAAAATAAAATACTTCATTTGCTCGTTGCCATACCGAAAGTTCGATTTGAAAATCGAATATATCCTTCCAGCTATGTATGTGGCTTTTATTATTTTTATTTTTTCATCAAAGTGTTATTCTTTAAACAAATTCTTTAAAAAAAGAAATTTTACAAAAAACCAATTAAATATTAACAATATTATACAATTTTATCTTATGTTTTGAACTCTTGTAAATATCATATAGCCTTAAGTATAAACTTCTCGACCAGAAATTACGATTTATATCTTATTTCATGGCAACGAGCAAATGAAGTATTTTATTTTTATTTTCATTTAATGGCTGGCTGATAGCGAGCCCAGCAATGGTATATCGTCCTTTTAAAGAGTGGATATATTCGAATTTCAAATCGAACTTTCGGTATGTCATTCCGCATTTAAGAGACGATTCATTGTGATTTTTTTCATTGTTTTTGATTTAATTTGTCTTTGATAAAGACATTTTATTTTGGTTTGCAAAAGGATACGCTTTGTTTATGAGATGTGGATGAAGGGCGATCGTTCGCTAGCGATAAAGGGATCCCATTAAACCTACATTGCACTGTCGAAAGTGGTGCTCATCCAGGAATACATCTCATTTAAAATAAGCATTTCCCAATACAGTCCGGGAAAACCTTCCAGCTATGTATGTGGCTTTTATTATTTTTATTTTTTCATCAAAGTGTTATCCTTTAAACAAATTCTTTAAAAAAAGAAATTTTACAAAAAACCAATTAAATATTAACAATATTATACAATTTTATCTTATGTTTTGAACTCTTGTAAATATCATATAGCCTTAAGTATAAACTTCTCGACCAGAAATTACGATTTATATCTTATTTCATGGCAACGAGCAAATGAAGTATTTTATTTTTATTTTCATTTAATGGCTGGCTGATAGCGAGCCCAGCAATGGTATATCGTCCTTTTAAAGAGTGGATATATTCGAATTTCAAATCGAACTTTCGGTATGTCATTCCGCATTTAAGAGACGATTCATTGTGATTTTTTTTCATTGTTTTTTGCTTTAATTTGTCTTTGATAAAGACATTTTATTTTGGTTTGCAAAAGGATACGCTTTCTTTATGAGATGTGGATGAAGGCCGATCGTTCGCTAGCGATAAAGGGATCCCATTAAACCTACATTGCACTGTCGAAAGTGGTGCTCATCCAGGAATACATCTCATTTAAAATAAGCATTTCCCAATCCAGTCCGGGAAAACCTTCCAGCTATGTATGTGGCTTTTATTATTTTTATTTTTTCATCAAAGTGTTATCCTTTAAACAAATTCTTTAAAAAAAGAAATTATATATATATATATATATATATATATATATATATATATATATATATATATATATATATATATATATATATATATATATATATATATATATATATATATATATATATATATATATATATATATATATATATATATATATATATATATATATATAAGATGATTATAAAGTAAATAATTATAAAAGCCACTTACATCGTGACGAAGGATTCCCTTGATCGGATTCGGGAATGCTTTAGGTGTTAACGAGAATGATGAATGCCTCTCACTTGCGGAAAGAGGAGTAGGTTTAAGTTGGGCCCATTTTACAACTAGTGAGAGGCATTCATCATTCTCGTTAACACCTAAAGCATTCCCGAATCCGATCAAGGGAATCCTTCGTCACGATGTAAGTGGCTTTTATAATTATTTACTTTATAATCATCTTATTGATCAATTCTAAAAAGAATATATACACAACACTATCAAATATTTCAATATATATATATATATATATATATATATATATATATATATATATATATATATATATATATATATATATATATATATATATATATATATATATATATATATATATATATATATATATATATATATATATATATATATATATATATATATATATATATATATATATATATATATATATATATATATATATATATATATATATATATATATATATTAAACTTAATCGCGTAATTTGTTCATAATTTTTGGGAACGAGAAGAAGTCGCAAGGTGCCCAGTCGGGAGACTGTATGAGGATGGCTCATGAGTTCTACGTGTTTCGCCTTTAAAAATTCGTTTATCTGGCAGTGTAACAGCAATGACTTCCATCAGTGATTACAGCAATGACTTCCACCCTACTCCTCGCCATTGCTACTACTTCATATTACGCTGAAATACACATGATAGCGATAGGTGCTGATGCCTGGATAATTGTACTATGTCGCCGTGCACGTCACGAAGCTTCTTCCCTCCCGCTAGCTCACCACATCCACTTTGAGACTCGCTAAAATTTTCATTTAAATTTCGCAGGCAGCGCGCGACTCTTCCGGGCGCATATCACGAGTGAAAAATGTAGTGAGCATCCGCATGGCGCGGGCGGAAAGCGGACGATTCCTGCCATCCAGCCAGCAGTGGACACCCAGAATCTGCATATTATTAAACGGGCATTTGTGCTGGAGCGTGTGCGCGTGTAGCGTAGGTACGTGCAACGCGAGTTATCACCGCCGCATTAGGAATGCACTTTACCAGGAATGCAGTCTTTTGTTGTTGCACCCTGTATTTCGAAAGGGCCGGACTCGGTTAGCCTCCCAAAAGGGGATGATCCGAGTTTTCGTGAAGTTAGTTTATTCATCGATCGGGATGGAAAGAGAAGAAACGAATGGCGGTGTGCTTTAATGAAATTCAAACCTAAAGCCCAAATGCAACCTCACTTTTTCCATACAAAAGAAAATGAAAATGTATTGGCTTTTAGAATGGTATTTATAAAAAAAAAAGTAATGAATTTGCTACTCCTATAAACGCCAGTATAATAATGTGGACATATTAAAAAGTTTATGTGGATACTTTTATTCAATCTTTTTATCTATTGTATCTATCATGAATTGAAAATATCGCAAAGCGTTTGCTTTTACCACACTTACGTTACGGGAAGAGCCACAAATATTTCTTTAGTGACTCCTTGAAAATGAATAGCGAATGAACTCTCCTGATGTGAGAATATAGCTGGTTGCATAATCGGGCTTCATAGATAGTAAATGTAAACGAATATGAAGATAACTGATATAGTAGGATTGAGAGTATTCGCCTGGCTGGGTCTGACTGAAAGATCATGACTCGATAAGGAAGCAAAGAATTGCATAAGACTTATAGGTGAATCGGATTATAAAATACGTTATGGAGAAGATGTCAATTTCTATGTTTGACCAGCCATTGTGTTACGTTATTCCGGAAATGTGGTCGAATTTGCTTATGTCAAATACGTTTATAATACAGGGATTGTGTGAGTTTTTACACATGACGCAACGGCTCTGAAACTGTAACTACTTCACAAATAATAATTATTTGTCCGCTAGTTAAAATTGAAAGTTATGAACGAAGGTTTCAAAATTCCCGCATGGGACCAAATACTACGTTTAATACAAATTAATGAGATTTTTAAGGCAGAATTACTTTATATCAATCGTGCTGGATATGTTGCTTGTGCCTTCTAAACAAGTGATGATTCTGGAAATCGGCTTTGATTAATCCAGCGTAAGCTGAGGGGTATGGTGTCCCAGTGATCACAATAATCTGTATCCTAGTTTGCAACAAAACAACTCCTATATATACTCCATATCATCTTCGCCTTTGCTCTCAGAGATTGCGACTTTGATCTCGAATTTCTCGTTCCAAATAAACTGCTGGGGAGAACATCATCATGGAAAATCTTCTGCCTGTTCATAATCTAACTTATCAGAATATTAATTTTTTGTATATGTGTTATGTAAATATGCTACTAAATTATTATAAAATCAACTGCTGAGGAGAACGTTATCATCGGTTACGTTCTTCTGCCTCATAATCTAACTAAAATAATCAGAATAATATGTTTTTTGTATATAGGTTATACCAGTATTCTACTAAATTAATTATCACTGCTGATAGTCCCGGTTAATAGTGTATACAAACACATGCATGCCTAATATTACATGTACATAGATTGATAATTTGTTTATTGAGTAAAAGGTACAATAGCGATATGTGTAGGTATAGCATTGACGTAAAAGAAAAAGCCCAAGAAAAAAATATTGTCTATTAACGTTAGTGGTATGTTATTTCTTATACGTTTCCATATTTCGGCAGAATAGCAGTAAGCTAGAAATATTTGACTGAATTTGTGTGGGGAAATTTATGAATGAAATAGAATATGTATAATTTAAGTGATTTTAATTCAGTCCGGCCCTGTCTAACCCTTACACAAAGGCTGCATTAGTTGCACGTATAAATGCACCATGGTCTGCGGAAAATTATGAGACCGGGCTGTTAAGAGAGTAAGTTATTAGAGAGGACGACTATTATGAGGAAAAAATGTGGGAAATTCAGTGCGCCTGGGTGTACCTTTCGCGTGCAGGCATTTTTCACAGTATCAAGATGTCCGCGAAAGTAGGACGCTTGGGTAATTTAAACATTACCGGACAAAGTGAATAATTTTCTAGCCACAAAGGGAGACAAAGGGGCTGTAATTTCTGGTGTTACAGTAGGCTTTATCGTGTCGGCAAGTTGGTTGCGTTGCTCTATTGCCTAAGGTAATAATATTTTTCTTCTATTTAAGTATTAATTTAATTTAGATCCGGTTTCTCCAACCATGATTAAGCTAAAGGTCAAATTACAAGTAAGCCATAAATCAACAAAATTTTGTTTCTCCGTGTAATTCTAAAGGCTACTACTGCGAGATGGTCTATAAAATTAAGGTTAAATGTTAAAAATGGCTGCCTGTCATCAGACATATTGTCTGTTTTGTTTTTATTTCACAAAAGCTGAGGGGGTGGCGGGGGAGATGAGGGGGGGGGGGCGTTGTATGATTGCAGGGAAATTCTTGGGTTGACACAACTGATTTTTTCCTTTGTTTACATATTCCAATAGTTTTCACAAATTCACAAAACGATCACAAACAAATTTATTTAAATTTGGATAGGAAAACGTCTGTCGGGTCAGCTAGTGAAAAAAAACAGCTGGGGAGTATGATGAAATATGGTTATTTCCGCATCCTGGGCGATCTGGCGGTAATAATCTACGACCGAGTGTCCACAAATCACACCAATCAATCAGATCTTTAATCGGCTCGAACGACCATCATGCTTCCCAGCTGCTGATGGCAGTTCAATCACTATCCTTTTTCCGAACTTCTCCAACGGCAATTCGAAGGTCTTTATCCAAAGGAAATTTGAAGGTCGGCCATGCTAGTCGAGAAACATAATACCACGAGGATTACAACCTTCGCTATTTTATAAATGTACGTCAATCCAGCGGGGGAATATGATGAAATATGGTTGCATATCGGTATTTTCCGCGTCCTGGGCGACCTGGCGGTAATAATTCACGACGGAGTGTCCACAAATCACATTAGCACCCCGCCTGCTGTATCGATTACAGACCGTCTTGTTTACCGCATCGGCCGAAAAACTATCAGGAAACAAAATGGAATATGCCTCACCCGCATCACGGAAAAAGTGATTATATAGACGGCGAGTAATGTATATATCGATGTAAACAATGTAGTAGAATTGGAAACGAGTCGTTTGCTTCGTACGGATGTTATTAGAAGGTAAATTCTGTTTTTCCTTAAATTATACAAAAAACTAAAAATAAACCTCGTCCCGGTAGCATAGTAGTTAGATCGCCCAACCTTACATTGTAAAGTTCCGTGTTCTATTACCGGCTGAATGACCATTTTCCGTTGGGATAAAATTAACGGAATTGCATTTGAACTCTGACGTTCGATTCAATAATAAGACAAACACTTACACACATATGAAATGGGAGGAGTAAATAAGCTGTTAAGCTTAATAAGCTACGTTTGTACGCGCTTGTATAGCGGTGGATTTGTTTTTAAGTGTAATTAATTTTAATTAAGTGTAAGTGTAAGGTAATTTTTGTGTAATTAAGTGTCAAGTCAAGGTCATTAAGTGTAGGGTAATTTTCGTGTGAAATCATACTTGCAAACATGAAAAACGCTTTTTTCATACATTGATAAATTGCAGCGTGTCGAAGACTCGTTTACAAATGAAATTATGATTTCTTTGAACACTATTAGTCATCAGGTGATAGTGCAGTTTTGCCTGTTAAATTAAGCCAACTGAGTCTCGGAATTAGAAATGTTTGTTGATTTTAATGTTACATTGTTTATCATCATGAGTCACTACAATACCAATGAAAATAAAACATCTTTTACCGAACATGGTAGACGTATTCACGGTATCTGTTCACACACAGACAAATCCACTTTTTCTGATTTCGCTTTCTTGGTAATGCTTTACTTCTATTAATAATAATATCTTAGTAGTTATACTAGCGTATTTTAATTAGCGTAATTGCTGTCCCTAGCATTTTAACCACTGCATTTTGCGACATATAGTTTTCTCGCCATCAATCATCGTCTATATTTTCAAGAAGGATTAAATGATTAACAGGGTCAAAAGCTTTCGATAGATCGCATAAGACGGCGAGCATTTCAAAATTTGGTTTAATGCTTGATACAAATGCAGACTATCTGTGCCACTTAGTGGCGTATTTAAACTCGCATAAAATTGTACTCACACTCTCATAAATGTGTATAAATGGAGTGAGTATCCGCCGAAAACTGATGCAGGTCACGCTTTCCGAAAGCACGTAATCACGACTCTTATCAAATGGGTTTTCGACACAGTTTAAGGTAAGCGGGTTCGCGTGCCAGGGGGCCATATATGTCAACACTTTCCATCGCCAATGTTACCCCTTGTATAACGTTACACGCCTTGTTATACTTATAAAGTTATCCGCTACCTCCGTTACGCCATCATATTACGGTGGATTTATGTCGAGAGCGGATCGACCCACCTTGATAATATTGCACCGTTTGTAGCTGAGCTAAGGAAAAATGTTACCGTGTTGATATCATAAATGAATATGAAATACTGAATTTCATCTAAACTATCATGAGCGTTTGTTGACTATTTAATCTCCTATTAGATTGACCTTTTGATTATTAACATATTTTTTGCATGAATAAATCATGAATTATTAATAATAAAAAAAACGCTTTATGCGTAAGAAAAAGTGAGCTTATTGCCTGCAAGCATTAAGCAATAATTTTGATTTAACCTATACAATATCTATTTACAATCTCCATTTCTTTTTAGTTATAAATTTGTCACTGTTTGACTTTGCGTCATATTTGTTTATTTGCAAGATTTTATGTCTGACTCATTTTATAATTCGGATATAACATTTATGGTAAATGAAGGATTGGTTTTTTTTTGGTCCTAGTATTTTTAAAATGAGGTATCTTGTTGATAAGACCCGAAAAAATATATAAATGCATGTACCTAAAACATTACATTGCCAATATTACCCCTTGTATAATGAGATAGATTTATGTCGAGAGCGGATCGACCCACCTTTATAATTTTTCAACGTTTTGTAGCTGAACTATAGACAAATATTACCAGTGAGTATATAATATACACATAAAAATTATTTCAAAACACTTAGAGCGAAAATGAGAATAGCAGAGTCTATAATTTTAGTACCTATATCTTATTTATATCCCATCCCTCTCCTTTCCTATCCTTGCAATAGTTCCATTGTAATTTAATTTAATTTAGTGCAATGCAATTTTTGATTTACCTTATAAGAAAATAATGTAAGACACGATTAATCGGCCAACGAAATACTGTATTAAGATATAGTCATAATTAATAAAGCACTGTATTTTTCCCGAAAATTAAATAAATAAATAAATTGATAACAAAAATGAATACTAAAATACATCCAAACTATCATGAGCGATTGTTGACAATTCAATCGCCTATTAGATGGGTCTTTTGATTATTAACCCTTACGTAACGACCAAATTTGGTTGCACATCAGAACACCGTTGACCACGTAACGTCCAATAGCGACCAATAGCTCCCGGAGCGCACAATAATATTATTTTCTAATTCGAACGCAGCCTAAAATCCATACCAAGTATCTCATTATTACCATAGATACATAGACGGTCGCTAGAATAATTTCGCGCGTCATTTCGAGGATATTTCTGGTAAAATTCCTTTGTCAAACATAATAATTTTTTTTTCGAGAAATCATCAAAGCTTTTATTAGTTTTTATTAACTTTTATTAGTTTCTAAATATTTGTGTAAGTAAATAAGCAAAACGAAATATAACCTTTGATATAGAATCTAATAAAGATCACGATTGTATTTACAATTTCTAAATAGGGTTCCATATTTTTCCGTAAGACAAGTACAGTAGAAATGCCGAGTTTTTTTCACTTTTTCGACTTTCTCATATTTATTCATAATTATCTAATTATTTTACAAAATGATATTTTAATATTCTATATACGAAATATTCTATATTATTATATTATATAAATCTAAATATTATATAAATTTAATATTCTATATTCTTTTTATAACTTCTATAGTAGTTCCATAGTTATAGTACTTTTTGTCGAGCGCGGCGATATTGCAAGAAATTCCAATAAATTGCCGCGGTCTGCCAAGAAATTATGCCGCTACTCGAAGGGTTAAAATAAATCATGATTTAAAATTTCCATATCTTTTTATTTACAACATTTTGTTGTTTAATTTTGCGTCATGTTTGTTCATTTGTACGATTTTATATATGAATCATTTTATAATTCAGATATACAATTTATGATAAATGAAGTATCGTTTTATTTAAAGGGTCCCAGTAGTTTTAAAGAGGAGGTCTCTATTTGATAAGATTTTCCGAAAGGCTATAAATGCATTTTATAATTAAGAAGGGTAAAAGCCTTGAACATTACATTGCACAATTAAAACCACAAATGCTATAGAACAAAGATTAAATGCTTTACGTGATTGAAGTTTTATTTAATAATCGTATATATTTTATGAGAAATACGCGGAGAACTATGAAGAAAAAAGAGACACAATGGCTATAATCATTTTCAGAATCCATTTTTTAAAGTAACATATCCCATTGCCAATTTATATTTCTATATGTTGAATAATTCTCTAAAAAGGTTAAAAAATACTCAAACTTTTAATTTTTTATTAAAAAAATTCAGCAAAAAAAAAACGGCGGGTAATAGAATTGTTAGATTCCGAAAGGTTTCCAATATGTTTAAGTATTCTTCAATATTTTGATTCTAACATTTAAAAAAAATGTTTTTACTTCTATAGCCGATTATTATAAAAAGAGAGTCATTTAAAATAATTCTTTATCACCCAAACAATTCATCCTATTTACTCAAGCCGCTGTCAAGAATCCAAAACGCGCCCTACAATATTACTTATTTAAAACAATGGAGGTAAAAACCATAAAAAAGCAGGACTTCGTAGCTTTCCTAGTCACTATTTTAAACCTATCCATCCCCAGCATCGTATCTTGTTACGAGTTACTGCGTCGCCGCTTGCAAATTTTGTACAATCGTGAAATATTTAAACAAAGGACGCAGACCATAAAATTTGCCATGAATAGAAAGTAAAAAGGAGCAGGAAGCAAAATACAGCAGCAAACAAATGCTTCTTTTATGGACTATGTCTATGCCATTTGAATGAACGATCACTATTAAGAGTGCTGGTTTACGAACCCAAAGCTTTGCGGGACAATCTAATAGAATATTAAAATAGGAAAAAGGGTTGCATAGCAGTGTGTACTTATCTATTTATACAAGCGTCATTTCGGTTTTAGCGTCATAGAATTCGGAACGAGATGTTGTTTTCACGTGGCTGCAATGCCGGTCAGTTATTTTGGTATTTCCTATTATCGTTTTTTCTAACTTTCACTAGACGAAAATATTTTGGAGAGGATTTGCCCACCCCTTTCTCCGTCACTAAGCATACACGTATATCAAGTGATTATACGACTTTGATAATCGATTTGGATAACACCTCAAGGAGCAGGTGGATGATGTGTATTTAGATTTCAAGAGTGCCTTTGACAGAGTCAGTAATGATGTGTTACCGCGAGAACTGGCTGCTGCTGTGTTTTAAAGTAATCTGTTGAAAGTCTTCGCAGATTAATTTGCAGGCCGACAACAAATCGTCAAATTTGACGTTGAGATTCGAAACTATACAACATTTAATTTGGAGTGAGCCAAGGATTAAACTTGCGGCCTTTGCTATTCAACCTATTAGTTAATAATCTAAGTATACTTGTTACATTAGCATGTTACCTAATGGTTGTTGATAATGTAACATAATTTTTATTGATCGGAACTGCTGGGGCCTGCGAGCTTATGAATATATTTATGGAGCCAAGCGCGTGACCTTAAAAAGTAGTTAAATAGTAAAGCTGTTAATAACGACTCATTTTGACAGTTTTTTCATATCTTTGGAATGAGTATATTAAAGTTATAGGTACCTACTATTTGTTTACAAAACCAACAAAAAAACAATAAATTGACTGTCATCCAACCGAATTTTACGGTTTTGCGACAATTGGAAGTCTTTAATTTTGAGTATTTAAACTGAATTTATCGTGGATTTTGTGTAAAAATTACGGTGTTCGGCGCGAAAAATGAAAGGGTTTCAAACATCCCACGCACGTGAAATTAGTTTTGGGAAAAACTATTTTTCGTATTTTTTTTGGAAATATACTTCATCTATAACTTGAATATATTAGATACAACAGGCGAATGAAAAAAACGAGAGCAACTACCTTAACAAATATTCAGTGAGGACATAAATTGCCCTCTCAATTTGGAAATTGCCTGCTCAACTAATGTATGATTACTCCATCGCTGGATGTGTGCTTCCTGGAGTGAGTAAAGTCAAGGACTTGGAAGATTTTTCGACCCTTAGTTAAAATTTAATAAATACATTAGTCAAACCATTCTATTTTGTATAGTTATTAGTCGATATTGCTTAATTGACGTTTCTATAAGACGCCTTGGATTCCTGTGATGTTGGTTAGTAATAAGCAAAATTATTTGAAAAAAAATAGAGACTATACAATGACGACGAATAGGCTTAGTCGGATATCTCATATAATAATAGATAATAATTCACGGTGATTATCAAGGATTGACCGTGTGATCTTGACGTAAATACGTCATTAGGTTGCAGTTTACGGCGTGCATATGGCAGGGCCATCTATGTGATTTACGCGGCTCTCGTCGACGTTTGTGGATACCACGTATGTGGATACCCATGTATGTACTTGCCCGCGTATTTCGCTTGAACGCGCCCCCCAACATCTACGTGATAATCAGCAGTAAGCGATTCTGTGATTTACGACGGTGCGCCGCTCATATTGATTTAAGTTACCTCTATACATCTCCTATAAGGCGCATTTTCGTCTAGCTTTGCGAGTCGAGAAACATTTTTGCTGCCGTATTTCAGCAGCACTGGAACGATTATGTAGCTATTATGAACACTTAATATAACTTATTCCAATTGTTCAATCGAACAAATATTGATGGCAAACTATTTTTTTTTTCGACGGTATCTATTTATTTTATTTGTGTATTTATTTATTTAAGAATTGATTTCTACACAACATTGATTTTCCTTACAAAATACTAGTAATTGTTTGGAAAAACCTTAACCTCATGCTTATTCGATTACGTCACCCAACTGGGTGACGGGTGACAAACCCGTTTTATAGTAGGCAGGTCTTTAATGATACAATATTTTTTTTAAATGTTGCAGTAAAATACTTTGCTAACACTAAATTGACTTAAAATGTCCTTAAAATTTCAAAAAAAAACACAATTACATTATTAAATGGGCATTAAATTGAACATATTATAACATTCTGCTAAATAGAGTCGGACAAATATAACAGACTTAAAACTAAAAGAGAAAAACAAGTTATAAGAAAGAAAAAAGAGAAAGTAAAGGAAAAAAAATATGAGAAAATATCAGGTCATTGAAATACCATATGAAATATATGGTAAGTAATTAAAAAATATATGTAATAATACCTAATAAATATTGACTAAAGTTTATTCTGATTCATTCATTATGTAATATAAGAGTCAAATCCAACTTTGTAATTGTACTAATAATCCTGTTGCAAAATATATGGCAAGTGCCTACACACGTTTTGTGATCTTAGGATACTATCGTACCTTTCAGTGCTCAAAAACGATTTTACGTAAATGGATCGTGACCAAAAATATACTAAGAGAAATGGCGTTTCACAAGGAAGCTATTTTTACAATTTATTAGTATGATCGTTCATAATCAGTGTAAGGCAATAATTTTTTGTTTTTATTTTGACGATATTCTGCCATTTTATTCTCATTGCATCTTTTTCTCACCCTCTAAAATAGATTAAGTCGAACGAAGAAAGCAACAGAGTAAAATATATTTAACGATTAGCAACATATCTCACATATTGCCGACAATGTAACGTGTCATTTCTTTCTCGCCTGTACGAGGAGCAAGAGAATATTCGTTAACCCATTGGACGCCAACAGTGCCTATAGGCACTTTGCGTCTGACAGATCCGGGCGTATCCGTTTCGGCCGCCCCCATATATATTATACAAATATATTGTATACATAACTGCCAAGATTAATTACTAGGTAACAAGAGGGAATTCATGAAAAAACCATATTGTTAGTATTTATTCACAAAATTGACCAAAAAGTTCTGGCGCAGTATTTTGAGCGCGAAGGCTGTATTACGAGAGGTTAATCGTTTGTGTGGCGTCAACTCGGGACTCGGGACACAGTTATTATTACAATATCATGGAAAAATAATATCGTTACATTTTTATTCTACCTCTCTCTTTTATCCAAGAAAAAAAAATATCTATCTACCTAAAGCATCGGTTCATTTGGCATACATAAAGACCTCGGTAGAGACAACAAGACGCCTACGTTAATATCGGTAACGATGCCTTAACTATTATTCCTGAGCATTCGGCTGGATATTCATGAACTACGGATATCCTTCCACCTCGGAAATGATGAGTCAAATAATGACGGCACGATGAATATCTTGCGACGCAAAATGTAATGGAATTTCGTAAATGTCTATTATTTGCCGTTGACATTACATTATTTAATGTAGCCAAAAAATATCACTGATAGTAAAACCTGCAAAAACATATCGCGAAAAAGTAGCGTGGAGTTTGATTTTAATGCTTAAAATATCTAACTGTTTCCTATATGCGGATAAGAAACCCGTACTATATTTTTGTATGATTATTAGTAGGAAATATTGTTATTTCAATTAAATAAATAAGTTAATAATAAAAACACATTTTTTAAAACAAGCTTTTATTAAAATGCTCTGTCTTGAGCCAACCCTGGGTGCAGCAGCCATGTCATAGTGGAACTTAGAACGGGCTATCATAATTGAATGCGATACAGACCGTTGAGGAGAACCCCTTAGAAGCTAACCCTGGCTGCAGCAGAGAAACTTAGAACGGGCTATCATAATTGAATGCTTATAAAAAAAACGCATCTGTGCTGTTGACCGTTGAGGAGTCCCCTCGTTGGAAGCCAATCCTGGGTGCAGCAACCCTGTCGCGGTGGAACATAGAACTGGCTATCATAATTGAATGTGTATACAAAATTTCGTTTGTGTGCTGTTGACCGTTATAGAGTCCTCTCGTCGGGTGCCGACTCTGGAGTGCAGCAGCCATATCAAAGTAAAATTTACAACGGGATATCATAATTGAATACGTATACAAAATTGTATGTATGTTCTGTTAGCCGTGGGAGAGTATCCTCGTCGGGAGTCAATCCTGGGTGTAGAATCAGGTCATGCTCACCATAAAAATATTTTGTCATAGAAACTGAACCAACATGTAAAATTTCAGCTTCATAGGATAAGAGGAAGTGGTTGTAATTCAGATTGTAGGATTTGATTAAAAAAGACTAACAAACTAACAATCATTGCAAGGTCAATATAAGCTTGTAAAAAATACAGTAATGGTTAAATATTAGTGTATCGACGAAGATAAATATAACGAAGTTGGTACGTAGTTTTTAACAATTTGGTTTAATTAGGTTTCAAATGCGTTTATCGCCTTTTTTTTATTTTTTGCAGTTACGCACTTTATATTTTTAGTATTCATGTTTATGTCGTTGACTGGATAAACTATGTACATAGGTTGGTGTAGAGACACTCTGTAACACTAGAGACACCCGCATAATATGAAATACACGAACTAAATAAAGGTATAGAATAAAATAGAGATAGAAATAAATGAGCTAACTTGAAGTAAATTTCGACAATGTTTAGATGTTTAGATGTGTATCAGGAAATGTAGAATACTCTCAAGTTCGGCAATTACAGTGACAGCTAAGGAGTTTAGACTCGTAATTAATCAATTAATTAGCACGTAGAATATGTCAATCAAAACGGAAACGTATTTCATTTGATGTTTGCCAATTAGTGATCTCAATTACTTACTCGTGTATGAGCACTAATTAACTAAATGTGGTCACACAATTGCGGGATGCCAACGGGGTATAACATCATTATTAGTAATACGTTAGCTTGAACGTAATTTATTATTGCGATACGGGTAGGGTTAAGTCGAACGCATACAAATTTCAATGAAATGTGTTGTTATCATTTTTTTCAACCAACGACTCTTTTAATGCACTTATTCATGCTAGATCTTTTCTTGGGGTGGTAGTACATTTCAAGGAGGCAATATTGTCAATAAAAATAAAAAGTAAAAAGGAAGTTTAAAAACAAGCTTCACTTTCCATCAGGGATACAGTTCCAGTGGCAATCCCCCGGTTCCATCTTCAGATCCCCGTCATCATGTGTAATGGAAAATACTCATGACAACAAAACAAACGAGCTCAAACAAGACTATCTTAGCATGTTCAATCATGGAGTTCCAGTTGCAATCTTCCGGCTCCATCTTTAGACTCTCATCATTATGTGTAATGGAAAGTACTCAAGACAACAATACAAACGAGCCAAAACTCGACTATCTTAGCATCAACGAGTTCCAGTGGCAACCTTCCGGCTCCATTTCAGACCCTCATCATCAGGTGTAATGGAAAGTACTCATGATAACAAAACATACTAGCCCAAATTCGACTGTCCTACCATTTGCCATCAGGGAGTTCCAGTCTCTACATCCCGGCTCCATCATCAAATCAGCTCGATAATACCATAATGCTCTGTATTGTCACCGAACTTATCAGCAAATGGTTGAAAATCGGATGGCAAATTTTAAAACGGACAACTTATAAACCAAGATAGCAAGTTAAAATAAAGCTTGTATTAAAATGAATATTACACTATTTTTATTTTTGTTACTCTCTGATTTGACGTTAATGTCTTTATGGCCTTTTCTCGTTACATGAGAACACGTCACATTGTCAACTCATAATAATTGCTGTAATACATCGCCTCAAGAGTTCTTCGACAATTTGTGTTTATAATATGCGAAAATTTTACAGAAGCATCCAATTGTAACGAATGCGTATGCGTCTGCTGATTTTATCGTTGTCCGTAAATTTCTAAGCGTTTTTATCTTACAATTTGAAGAGTAAAAGCCTTGTAGGTTTCGCATATAAGCGAATTATACATATCTATGTTTGTTTCAGAGAATTGATATAAGATTCTGCAAAACATGTTTCACAACGTTTTCAACGTCGGCAGTTTCAGTAAAGATGACGATCCAATCATGTCAACGTTGACACATTTCTTGTCCCTGTTCAGCAGATTAAATATATCTTCAATAACGTTGATGAAATTATATCGCTGTTCGTATTGCTATGTGATATATGATTTCATAGAGCTCTTTGAATGCAGTTTATCTTAGAAATCTTTCTTAAAAGTGACAATCACATTATAAGTATATTTAGTGCAATATCAATGCACTACCACTGATCTTATTTCTATGAGTTCGAAGGCATTGACATTATTTGGCGAGGCTTCTGTATATTTTGGTATGTTTTTCTCCACAAATCGTTTAACAGCATGTTTTTTTTTTAAATTTCATATTACATGTATTATCGGAAAAGAAGAAACATAAGCTTACATAAGACAAAATAGTTTCTTTCTAGTTAAATATAGCGATAAGTTGAATCATTCCAATCCCGTGCAACCAGAAGCACATCACACATTTAGCCTAGTTATACGTGCAATTTGTCTTATTTGAGATTGCGAGCTGACATTAAAAGTTTATTACTAGAGATTAGATATTTTTTTCATCGATTGTACTAGAGTTTTGTTTAAAATTAGACAAAACTAAGCCATCTGCTTCAGTTTGCTGTTTTTATTTTAAATCTAGAACATGGTCTATTTCGCTGGACACTAGATTCACAGTTATTTCCAGTAAACCCATATAATGTTAGGGAGAAGGGTAAATAATTGATGGCCGCACTCAATGTGCGGAATCACCGCATTATTTATTGTAACAACAAAAGACCACACGCTCTTGAGGGTATGCGAAGTAGTTGGATCAGAATAATACAGGCGATTACCATGAATGCGAACCGCGATGAAGGCGCAATATACTGAAATATGGGTGCTTACTCACCATATCCACTTTTCCTGGTCTGTGATATTTGAGTGAGTTCGGGTTGTATATATGAAGGTGATTTTATGTACTTACCTGCAAAAAAGAGAAATGTACATAAATATAAGAAAGAGATACATAACAGATAAAGGTCAATTTGGGTATTTTAAGTCGGTGGCCATTTTAGTAGACTCACCATGCGTTTTCAGTAGGTATTATTTATACCTTATTTTGTCAAACTTTAATATAATTATTTTTTTTAATTTAATTTGTAATTCAAAAAAAATACAGTAAAATAGACATGTACAATTGCAAGGTCATAGACAAAAATCATGATATGCCAAAAACTGTTGCCAGTAACCCTATTTTAACGTCACCCAACTAGGCTATAGCATGTTCTAAATCAGATATTTAAATTTTATAAATATGTGTAGCCTATATAAAAAGTAAGTAAAGAAAAGAACATAAAACAATTGAAAAATAATGAATAAATAAATGAAAATCTCTGTATTGCACAATAAAATATCTAAGATACAATGGCGGAGTTATTGCTACATAAACAATAGCTTCTAGTCAACCTACTATGAATTGTTGAACTATGAAATTTTAAAAATGTATACACAAATTGTTATTATTAATCCTTATTTTTTATATTACGCTTTTATATTAAGGTTTAAAGGAAAATTTAAAAGATACAATTGTTGATCATAATCATAATAATAAAAATATATTTATTTAAAAACAAAATAAAATACATTTAATAAAAAATATGTACAAATAGATAGTATTTAAATTATCATATATGTAAAAAATAGAGTATGATAATTAAACGTAATATTAAAGATTTTAAAATTGGTTAAAAAAAATAATAATGAGCTTTAAATGAGGGCATATTTATTATGTATATTATACTGTTTATATTATCTATACTTCTATTATCTATCTATCTTTATATATATGTATATATATATATTATATATGTATATATATTATTGTAATCTTTCTTTAATATTTTGATAATAATATTATATCAATAGTATGTATATATAAGTAATTTATTTTAAATAATGAGTTAAATCTCTTTTCTCGAAATTTACCCTTATACGTAAGAACTGCATTATAATTTTTGTTCTGTAACAATATATCCTGTTTATTAGTAAAAAAAAATAATTGGCCTTAGTTTCGCATAATATGTTTAAATATTAAGTAAATGCTATAAATTTTCTGGAAAATAAAATAAAATAATTAATTATGAGAAACGGTTTTACTGCATGGAATAATAGAGTTTGGAGTTGCTAAATTGTTATTGAAATAAATGTAGAGACCTAATAAACACGCAGCTTCTATGTACATCTAACAATTAACGGATGAATCGCAGCTCCGACATCCCGTTGATCCTAATCTGCCTAGTTGATCTGCGAGTAAAATCGACGCTTATTTGGGATTATTATTTACCTGGCCAGATCGACATAGTTTGAAGATCAACCTGGCGAAACCTGCAGTAACTTTATAAATAGAAAGAACCTCATTGGGGTTTACTTCAATTCCCATGAATGGCTCGCAGATACCATTTGCGTCAATGGGTAGACACATGGGTATACTTTTTGACCCGAACCTACCATTCGAACAGCATGTCAGTAGGAAGGTGCGGTGGTGCTTTGCCTTGCTCAAGTCTCTGTTTAGGATACGGGAGTACCTCAGCTTCAGAGCCCGAATCTTTGGACAATGCATTGATTTTATCTGCGTTAGACTATGACGACTATGTGTATGTCAATGGCGATTGTTTCTGTACAAGAAGTCGTAGATTAGGCTTCAGAAAATAATAAAATGCCTGCGCTAGTTTTGTTTCAAAATCCCAATCATTGTCACAATTATTTTGTTATAAAACGATAATTATCCTTTTTTTAACTTTCATTTTCTGAACATTCATTATACAGTCCGACACTTAAAGCACAGAATGTTTGTTATACTGTGCTTAAGGTACAATTCCAAAGATTACTGCAGACCGCAATGTAGACTGCAGACCACAAATCGTAGACTGCAAAGTTGCTGTCTCCTGATGTCGTATCAATGTTGGACAGAGCGACAGGACGAGCTTGCAGTCAGTCGATATCGGATGTGTTTCGCGATTCCGATATGTTTTTGAGTTATTTGTTGGGAGAGGAAGATGATGATTACTTTGTTGCTATACACGAGAAAAATAAGAAAGCTCACGATGCCTTTATTTAAAAATAGACTACATAGAGAAAGCTATTCGGTGCTGATTAGAAATGATTTGTGGAGTGACGAAAACATATTTAGAAATTACTGTCAAAAAGACAATTTTTAATTTTGTACTCAGTTTTATTTTGGACCATAAAATCAAACCAATATTTTATATTTAGCCACAATTTTTATATTTTTTTTCTCGTTGGCCTCCGAAAAACTCATTTTATTACAAAAAACACCTGTTATACTATGCAGTTCGGCAGCACTACTGGTTCGTGAGCGGTAGTGCAGTCTGCGGCCGGGGTACAGAGCAGCAATACGTGGCGACACCGGCGTCATGTTT
Organism: Micropterix aruncella; assembly: GCA_944548615.1. Taxonomy (NCBI): domain Eukaryota; kingdom Metazoa; phylum Arthropoda; class Insecta; order Lepidoptera; family Micropterigidae; genus Micropterix; species Micropterix aruncella. The sequence goes on from OX155956.1 coordinate 27,436,130, forward strand.
CAAATGTATACCAATGGTATCCATTGACACCAGCAGTGCAGTCTGCTATCTGAAGTCTGCAGTCATGTTCGGAATCGTACTTTTATTTGGTTTCAACTTTAGCCTAAGGCACTAAGAAAAGAAGATATTTTTACATGTACAAATTTTACCCAAGAAACGCTGGATCTACAACCTACGCAGGTTTGAAATAAATACGCATACTCTCGCGAGAAACTAAATTAGGCAGGCAGCTCTCCTAATATATTAATATCAAAAGCATCCTTTCAAGCGGAGAGAACAATTCGCCCCAGTAGCTTCATAGCGCGAATCTTAATTTCGCCTGTCTCACCGCAGTAATCGTTCGGATTCACAAACACAAAAGACTGGAAATTTACCTGAGCGAAATGAGACACTCCATTCCGGATTTATTCATGGGTCTACTTCGTAAGGTTTACGAAAAGAATAAAGTAGCAAGCGTGAGATATTCGTATTGCATAATATGATTCGATGTTGATTTCCTTAAAGGTATTACCGCTATATAGCGTACATACATACATAATACAAAATAATCACCAACATGTTGACCTAAACTTCAAGAATAGTGTTCAATAAGTACTATAATAATATAGATATATGAATTAGAGAAATATCAGGTAATCGTTGAAAAAACTCATGATCTACAACAACCATAATCAGCAAGGAAACTGTATTACATCTTTGAATACAATTCGGATTTATCAATTACGATAAAGTCTATGTTCACAAGGGTAATATCCCCAGAGATCGATTGTGAGCCAAATCGACAGCCCCACGTATCATCTGTCAAAACACTTAGCGGGAGTTCTCTAACCGCTCATGAGTAAAAAGATATCTTACGTAAAGAATTCGCGGCATTTCGTAATGACTGTGAAAAATTAATATTGGCTGAAGACGAAATCCCCGCGAACTTTGACGTCGAGTATCTTTTCACAAATTTGCACATTCGGTTCAGTTTATTGACTGAAGCGAATGTGCAAAACCGAGTGGTAAGAACAGGCTAAGATTTAAGGACTTGCCGATCAGCTACGCCGATATACTTCAACATTGCCTGATATCGACTCGACCGATATAATACATTAAAGCTGTTAGAAACAGTGACCAAAATTTGCGATCTGTAGATAGCGGAATGAACGACTGATAGCGGTTTCAAGATCCCATTGTGGTATCCATAGAATCATTTTACTTTCCACACATGATCCGGAAAACCATTGAAAAAAAGAACCTCGAACTTCAATAGAGGAACCCCTTATAATCTGTACAACGCCCATCATCGTGAGTGTTGTGTGTACGCCGGATCTTCAAAATTCGCACACGCCGACCTTGCCGTCTATCTGTTTGTCGTCTATCTGCAGAACAACAAAGAATGACGACTGACAGCACATCAATCTACTCTGGAAAACGGCGGTTGCAACATTGCTGAAACATCGGTTGCTATAAACTTTATTCGCCAAATACATTTCCGTCTTATTTATAAAGTTAATATCTCCTCTGATAACGCTTTTAGCGAAATTACGACTAAAATTTGTGAAATTCTGTGTCATGGCGTATAGAAATCGCTAGAGTGAAGAACGAACTGTTAGCAAACGGAGGAACGAAAGCATTGCAGAGGTCGTAGCGCATCTGAGCTCCGAAACTAGTCTTCGATGCATCTAATCTAACCATACTATTTTATGCTTGCGTTTTTTGCACGTAATAGTTTGTTTTGTTTCGATTATGGACGTCCTTTTGATTGACCCTGTCCTACAAAATGAACAGTTTCAAGTTCTGGAAAAAAATACCGATTCTGTCACGTCTAATGTACAAGGTAACCCTGCCAGCGGCCACTGCTATTACCAACGCTGAGAGACACGCCGCTCGAGGTCGGGTGCGAGAGACCCCGGGTTGGGATCGTCGGAAGGGTCCTTGATTAATTATCCAGCCAGTCAAAATTCAAAACACGCATGAAGCGGTGACAGGACAACTTTCTCCGTGCCCAAACACCGCGCTGACGGGCAATTACTTTAACATCAGCGGCCGCTCGCAGTTTACCTAACTATTAATTAATTATCTGCGTCTAATGGCAGTGTAGTGAGTTGAACTAAAGTGAGCGTGGTTTTGGCGCTTTATGTTACCGCGCTGTATAATAATTAAACCGAGAAAATTTGATAATTATTGTAAGTCTGCTGGTCACGTGGTTTTTAGCCTCGTTTGTCGAGGTTATTTTTGGCTGTAGCTAGCCGCTCTTACTACTATGAGATTAAAATAGAATGTAATAACTTTATTGTGCTATAAAAACATAACTTAATGAATATTACACTGGTTTATAAAAAAGACAATTTATGCACAAATGGCGGACTTATCGCTATAGCGATATCTTACAGTCAACCATTTGATAAAATAATTCCTAATTTACAATATTTCTGAATTGCTTATAATACAAAAAATATTTAAAATATCCGGCTTAAAGTTTTTTTAATGTTTTTATTCATACTATTCAGACCGTCTTCCATGAGCTACCTTACGAGATGAACTCAGTACAGATGCGTGTGAAGTCTATTTATTCTGTGCTAAATTAGCTATACTTAGTATTCCAGTGTTGCTCGAAACGCTAGGACGTATTTTGTTGTGATAAGAAGTGGTGTGTAAGTGGTGACATAGCAACGAAAAATTAAATCGGTTCTTCTGGATTGAAGTTCGGAAGAAAACATCAAGGATGATTTTGATTTAGCAAATATAGCGCTGGCAAGCATGTATATGAAAGAGAAGAAAATTTATCGTATAACGAAGGAGAAAGTGGATCTTATTTGTCATCTGGCAGGCAAATAGGGGTATGTTTTAAATATAAAACTTGTATATGAACGTGTATATGAAAAAGAAGGAACTTTATCTTATAACGAAGAATAAATTAGATCTTATTTGCCATCTGGCAGGCCAACAGAGGCATGTTTTAAAGATAGAACTATAAAAAAAATAACAAACCACTTATTACACTCACAACTAACAACTGACCACCTATATAATGCATTTTCCTGGACACTGAGAAATTAAAAATAAGTTGAATTCCTTACCCTCAATCGTTAGAAAGGATTAATGCAATTATCGCTCGGCAAACACACGAAGTACAGTGGGGTGCTAAATATTTCGTCGTCGACAGCAAGTCACACACTTAAAACGGTGAATTGTGAGATCAGAGCAAATCTCGCACCACCCTTCCCGCACATACCTCCCTCTCGGAGAAGCCCAGTCATTCCAATCGTCAAACAATTACCGGCATATTTGCTCGCCTCGCTGTTTGCGCTGACGGTCTCAATTTAATTGTTTCCCGCGCAAAATCGGCGCCGCGACACGTTAATGGTGTAATAGCGACGGCGTCGCACAGTCGATTTTCAAAAATTAACATTTTCTTATGCTGCAAACCCAGGCAGAAGTCTATACTTTGTTAAGTTGCACGGGAGAAGAACAGAGACTTTATTTTTGCTAGTTTTTATTTATTTATCCTCCTCCCGCAGGATACGCAAATCACAAGGTTGGAGGCATAATGTCAAAAGCTTCCTAGCATCATTTAGTTTCAGTAACAAAGGAGTGCTTCACCAGATGGCAGAGCCAGTAAAGTAAAATACAGAAATAATTACATCCATACGCCCGCTGGGTCTACTCACGAAGCGGTCTACTCACGTACGTAGCCCAGCAAGGAAATAGATTTTTAGAAAATCGTTTTTATTTTTTGACATATTCTCTTCTAAGCTCTACATACTAAGTCCATCTATGCTCCACAGCAGTAATGCCCTCCATAATATGACTTTACTCAAAGCCTGCCAAATACTCCTCTACAGAAGCCGTGATGACGTTATCTTCTCAAATTTCTGTCCACCTAAAAAAGTTTTGGAGCTTAGAGATATGTGAAAGTTTGACGGCATTAGGTCAGGCAATAAGGGGAATGGGGCAACAAATCGTAGTGTAATATATTGATTTTCGCAAGTCCTTAAGAATTCTTGCTTTGCCTTGGTGAAGACGATATTTTTCCGAGCCAAACCTGGTCTTTTTTGCTGAATACTTTTCTGTGTAGTATTCACTAGTAATAATTTGATCTTTCGGAAGGTAATTCATCATCCAAAATTTCCTCTGCACCTCATAAGAAATCACCACTTTCCTAGCCGATTTGACAGCCTTGGCTTTTTTGGAGCCAAACACACAGATTTCCTGTCCACTGTTTTGATTAAATTTATACTTGATCCACGCTTGATCTGTTGTTACAAATCGCGGTAAAATCCGTTTTATTACATTAAAGTCCACAGTGTGGAGTGAGATACACAAAATCCTAATGATTTTATGATGGCCCAGTGTCGTAGCTTTCTAAGTCTAGGTTTTAAAAAAAAATATTTCTTCGCCCACTGTGCGATGCTGACTGTCGCCAGCCTGCGTTGCCGAATCGTCTCCGTATATTTGACTAATGCATTAAGCTTTCGAGATATAATTGTATTACTCAAAGACGTTCGCTGTGTATACGTATGCAAATTTTGTTAGGAATTGTGTCAATTCAAAAGCATTCAAAACACGAAGTATCCCGCGCACCTGTCGGCGAGCTTGTACAGAGAATCAGCAACATTCAAGCATTAGCATTATTCAAGAATTTAAATTTTTGGTTGTGGGGATGTTGCCATTTCTTGGCAATTACACTATTCGGCATGGCCATAGAATATATAGGGCATTCAGGAACCAATTTCATACCAATTCAACGCTTGCACCATCTGCAAAAAAAAATGCGCAAACATCCCTATTGACGAAGTAATTAATCTCCTTTACCGTAGCTCTTGTTGCTATTCTACGACGACTTAAAAAATTCGGTTGGGTCACCCCAACTAGAGCTGCCAACTACAACGGGCGAACCGTTCACCTCAGGAAATTTTAACGATATTGATCGTTCTGTCTCCCGTGAGGTGAGCGCAGAAGACTTGGGACGAAAAATAATCCACGTAAGCTACGCCCGTCAGGGGCCAACGCCTTACGGCGAGGCACCGGGAAAGGTATCCAGCGGTAAGCCCCTGACTACCAGTTTGGATAAGTACACCTGGAATTAACCTTCAGGATACCTAACCTACCTCCTGACCGGTTACAGGATCAAGGTCGCTTGTGCGGTCCTCTCCCTTATGAAGCGGTGATACGGTGTCTACCGAATCTATCGCGGACCACGGCATCCTTTGCCAAGCTTATTCACCTGGAATCGGTTGACCGAATAGTTATTTCAAGAGCAGTTGCCATAAGGTTAGCAACCACCCCCGCTCTATAGGGTACATTACTGTTCCCGGCTGTTAGTCGGGATTGGCTGATGCCGCACGGTACGCAAAACGTCCAGGGGCTCCCGAAGGTTGACTCCTAGGGCAGACTGGCCCGCAGGCCACCGTCTTATCCTGGCTCTCCCTTCTGCGTGGAGGCCGCCGGATGGGCGTTGACCCGCGAGTATGACCGACCCTGAACTAATGGGTCTTCGTGGCCAAACTGCAACAGGGCCCATTAGCTCCCTAAAGGGAGGTAACCTGGGAGGAACCCTGGGGTTGGATCACCTAAAGATTTTCACGGCAAGTAGGCGAGGACTGATTACATCTGAATATTAAATTCATGAATAAAATCGGTTGGGTGCCATTGTGGGAACTCAGGCCGCGCGGTTCGTTTCTCGTCTAGTATCGGACGGTTCAGCGTTGATAATTGATTAGCGTTGATATATGGTGGAATTTAAATATTATTATTGTAGCTTGAATATGAGATATTACAACCAAAATTTCACATTGTGATCTCAGCCTAAAAATCTTTTTAACTTTTGCAATGACCGAATAATGCCCGCATATCATATTACAGCTCAATCGGATTAAGCGTTTGGGCGCTATAGTGGAGGAACACACACACACAGAAGACATATATATTTTAATCCAATATTAAAGTCTCGGGCGGCGTGGTTCGTTTCTCGGCTAAGAGATGAAATGGAACCCAACCGAGATTCTCTCTGTCGGCCGAGAGAGGGCGCGCATCGATTTTATTTATGAAATTATTATTCAAATAAAATCAGTCCTTGGCTACTTGCCGGGAAAGTCTTGGTGTGATACAACCGATTGTTTAAAATCTATTATTGTGGAAATATACACTACCCTGTTAACGTTGCATGTGTATATCGACGCTTAAAAGGCAAAACTGACTAAGCAACCTTAAATATTTAGGTGACTTATTTGTTTTATTTTATCTTGGATAGCTATAAAAATAATATTTCTATGTCTGTTTATAATCATTTCAATCCAACAATTAGGTTAATTTAAAATCACAATCTTAAAATATTTTAACTTTAAATCGCTTTCCTGTTAAGTTACTTAATGTCGCTTAGTCAGTTTTGCTTTTCAAGCGTCGATATTATTATCGTACGCATGTACGATAAGAATAGGATGAGAGCGTCTGTCAATACGATTTTCCCACCTGATGCCAATATCTCTCACTCAGACATGGCGCGTTGCTGAAGTACCTACGTATCCACCCACTTCCCCTTTCGCGTGTTATAAATAAATATATACGCCAGAGAACGAGACAGGCGACGACTTGTGCTGCCGAACGAGCGCCTCGTTTGGCGTCTTTTCTTCGGAATTGTCGTAAAGTCAAACTGGGCGGTTATCCGATCATTTCCTCCTCTTCTGAGAAGGAAAATCGCGAGCGGTTGATGGCGGATTGATTACGGGAGATCAATCGACTAATCGAATACAGTATAAATTATTTTCTCTTGCGTGTTCGGCTCCGATTGTTTTTTAAAATGTTTTTTTTTAATACTTTCTTCATTATATTTGTTTGTACATTTAGCCCCATTGTTATCAATGTTATAGGTAACTCGGAAAAACTGAACACCGAAATGCAGCTAATGCTCAGTGCCCACCTAACTAGGACTTGAATGTCCCGTATCTAGGCGGGTCAGAGTAAATAATTGAAATAATTAAAACAACTTACGTAACAATTAGCCTAATTACCGTAAAAAACTTTTAATTTTTATATTCAATGAATGTACCTTATTAACATTGAATAATATATAATTAACATTGAATAAATAAATAACACTATAATACAAATCAAAATACTAAATTTGTAAGAATAATACAATGTAGATAATACAATATGGCAAATACACATATACGTAAATACGATTTTAATAAATAATAAATGCTATATGGTATAAACATACTTATAATTCAATAAAATATATAAATACAATTTTAAAAGCAGTGCCTAATAATATATGAAATAATATAAATAAAAAATGATACTATTACCTAATACATGCATAATTCCCATTTATGAACGTATATTACACATAGTGTTATAACAATCCCTCCCTTCCATTTCCATTCCCCTATTGTACTTATACATTTATATTTAGAAATGCTTCTTTTTCCTTTTTTCTTAAAAAAAAGGTTATAAAATTATTATCTTTTAAATGGGTACTTTATATTATTTGCTAATTTAAAATGTATAATGGCTATATTAATGTTAATTTATAGATTGTTCTTTTTTAATATAAAGAATATGCTATATACATTTAGTTAATAAAATAAATATATAAATAATAATTTATATAAATATACATTTTTTTTTAAATTAACCGTTATACATACGCTTTACAAACCAAGTTTTCAGATTTAGACCTCCCTAATTCAAATAACCATTTAATATTCTTGTCTTTAAACTCTTGATTGTTCTTTATGTGTTTCCATTTTTCCTCTATGTCATTATATAATTTTTGTCTTAAATCATTGTCATAATATAGTTTGGGCATCGAATTGCAGTTTAGTGTTTTTAAGTTCCTGAATATTTCAGGGGTCAAATTAATATTGTAGTTAGGTTACATACTAACGTTAATTCGAAAGTTCTATCGGTAAGCTACTGGTACAGCCCTTTAGCTTTGTAGGCACAAAATGATGCCCCAAATCTCCATAACGCCGCAGCCGCCGGCCGCAGCAGCGTATAAAATAATAATTTTAAAACCTGTATGGCCGCGCAGGCTGGCCAACTGCCGTTTCAATGGCCGCACAAAGAGCCCCCGCCGTTTGAATTTCAAAATTATGTCCCATAGCCTCCGCCAAATTGCAACCACCACCACCGCCCAAAATTAAATATGCATCTCGGTAATAGACTAACGTCAGGGTTGACATAGAAAACAAGCGAGTTTAACTTTAACAATAATATAATTCTACGAAAATTTTAAAAAATTTGGAATTCGAGGAAATAACCTAAAATGGTTCTATAGCTATCTTCTGAATGGAAAACAAGTTGTATAACTAGACGACTGCACGGGTGGCATATTGAAGAGAACCAATTCCGATTACTGCGAAATAAAGTGCGGAGTTTTACAGGGAAGCTGGGAGCAACCCTTTTCATTTAGTGTGTATATGATCTGCCATCTGTAGTAACTCACTTTAATATAACTGTGTATGCTGATAACACCAGCATAAGCTTTGAAGATACCGAGATAGATAAAATAGTGAAAACGCAAACTGTGAATTAACTATGTTAAATTCCTGGTTCCAGAAAAAATATCCATCTCAACACAATAAAGACAGTAGGTATCTATGTATATAAAAATAAGGTGATAATCCCTCAAAATTTAATTATCGGTACAAATACAGTAGCTAATATTAAATGCAACAAATGTCTTGGTTTAGTTTTAGATGAAAACAAGATGGAATGTTCACGGAGAGGAATTAAGCGACAGATAGGCATTAAATATACTAAAACATCGATATATGAGCCCTAAATATTCCATCAGATACAAATAAGTTGGCTTCATACCCTGTGTTCGTAAAACATGTGACAGAGAAAGAGCTAGAAATTGAACAGTTTGTGAAAGAATATATAGCATGCCAACATTCTTCGCAGGAACGCTCACACCGGAAACGGTCGGCTGAAACACGAAGCTCACGAAATCGACTGCAATCAAACTACTACTGGCCGGCTTTCAGTAGTGGTTTTGAAGTGGTCATTTTCGAGCCGAAAGGCTCGAAAAATCTAAGGTTCATATATCGATGTACTAAAACAATACATTTTTCCTGTTGCGAGTCAATTCTCCATTATTCGAGTCAATTCCTTTCTTGTCGCAGTTCACCGCAGTTATAAGGCAACATATTTTCTCTCTCCAAAATCGAGTTACAAGAATTATGATTAATCTTGACCGTACTAAATCATGTGGCCAATGCCTTCGATGACGTAGGAAGGTTTAGCTTCTTTCTTCTTCCTTGATACCTAAAGACCTTCACTATACTGTAAAGGCGCTACTGTTTCGTCACTAGAATTTTCTGCCAAAATAAATATCCGATCCTTTCATCCGGCAACAAGCGCGCCCGTATAAATCGCATGCCTGTAGCCGTTGTGGCGCCCTCGTCAACGGCCCATTTAAAGTTCGCACACAGAAGCGTCGGCAGCAGACGTCGCCGGCCCAGGCGTGGATTTGCGCCGTGAAAAAATAGCGTTTCACGCGCGACGACGCCGGCAAACTTTCATTGTTCGGGCGGCTGAAAGCGGCCGAAGCGCACAGGGCGCCCCGTAGCGCTACGCCGCCCTATTATAAAAGATTATACCACAGATATAAAAGATTATACCACAGATTATAAAAAAGTTGTATATATTATTAGATACGTTCTATTTGCACTTGTTCATCCTTTATATGCCGCATCGATACAGTTACACCATTCTGTGATTGTGCATGAGATAATACACAGCGGAGCGCCTAAAATGCTTTTTGACCAACTAACTTTCTCAAAAAATCAAAAGATCTATGAAACCAGGGCACGACGTATCCCAGACGTAGTATCCGCGTCATATCACAAATGTGTAAGAAGGCTCTTTTAAAATTACTGCTTCCATGACTAAATATGAATTTATTACTTTAATTGTGTTAATTGTATTTTTGACACTGATATTAGCATATTATGTTTATTATTATTGTTATATACGAGTATTCATGCTTTCCCAAATAAATTCATTTATTTATGATACGGTTTCATCATAGTCATTAAAATTTGTCGTGTGTATGGAGGTGTTTGTGTATGTGTGTATATGCATATATCTATGTATGTATGTTTTGAATATGTATATGTGTATGTAACTAACCCTTTATCATGTATATTTTTATTAATATGTGTACTATTTAATGCCATTATCTTAGTGTTAGTATCGAAAGTAGTCTATTAGTCAAATAACCCTCTATAATCAATGGTACCTACTAATCAAAGGCAAAGGCAGTATATTTCGTATGCCCAGATACAGGATGCTCGGTCTAGTTGGGCATTCGTCTAGAATGATCGTATGCAATGGGTTGTGTTTATTTCCTATTTTTCTAAAATAAAAATTAAAAAATGAAATAAAAAAGTGAAACGGTTGACCACCAAATATCCGAACACATTCTATTAATAAATGTACTGTTTAGTCTTATTATTAGATAGGTAATAGCGCGTGATGTTATCTCGAAAACGAGCTACGCCGCGCTACGCCGCCCTACGACGGGTTACGCAGCGCTACACCGCTACGCGCTATGCTGCGCCTTAGGTTCGGGAAGTAGGAATATTCACGAACATATTATTCAAATCAATGTACATATTATTGTAAAAGAAGGTCTGCGCTAGCCCAGAAATATATTTTAGTGTGTTTAACAATCAGTTGTTTTGTTTGCGAAATCAATTTCATATTATATGTATTCAATAAAGAGATATAAACAGGATTTTATTTTTGGGTATTTATGCACCTTTTTTCTCGTACCTGGAATAATTTTACATTAAAATAGCTATGGGCCAGTATTTTAGCAATTACGGCAGCATTAAAAATAAACAGAGACAAAAATGGAGTTTCGTTTAAAATATACATGGCGAAAGCCGCCAATGGTCGCTTCTCTCACCGCAGGGATCTGAAAAGCGCGTCGATAGTACGAATTCTCGTTGTTGTCGCATCTTTTGTGGCTACGTTTAGCTATTCGATTGATCTGTGGCCGTGCTACGCCTGGACCGCTTTAACGACCGCCGCCCGCCCAATGGGATAACCGCTTCCAGCCATTTGCATTATTTCGGCGACCAGTTATTTTATCTGCGTGACACGCAAGAGCTTACAGGACCCACGCGGGGGGTCGACAGGTCTTTCATTTACCCGAATCGGGACATTTTAAGCCCGCCAACTGGAGCAAAGCTTTTAGAAAGGACCATCCATATACCTTGAGATTTCTCTGTATGTTTTACGAATCTTGCTGCTCGAAAAAACATTTTAATAAATTTATTAGTTATTTTATCTGCGTGATATGCAAGAGCTTACAGCACGCTTGCGGAGGGTCGACAGGTCTTTTATTTACCTGAATCGGGACATTTATGGCCCGCCAACTGGAGCAAAACTTTTGGAAAGGAACATCCGTATACCGTGAGATTTGTGTGGATGTTTTAAGTACATGTCATGCTGCCATATACCTTGAGATTTCTCTGTATGTTTTACGAATCTTGCTGCTCGAAAAAACATTTTACTAAATTTATTAGTTATTTTATCTGCGTGATATGCAAGAGCTTACAGCACGCTCGCGGAGGGTCGACAGGTCTTTTATTTACCTGAATCGGGACATTTATGGCCCGCCAACTGGAGCAAAACTTTTGGAACGGACCATCCGTATACCTTGAGATTTGTGTGGATGGTTTAAGTATATGTCATGCTGATTTCGAAGAATATATTTTAATGAATTTATTATTTATTTAATCTGCGTGAGAGGCAACAGCTTACAGGACCCACGCGAGGAGTAGAAAGGTTTTTTATTTACGGAATCAGAACATTTTGAGACCGCTCACTTGAGCAAAACGTCTGGAAAGGACCATCCAATATACATTGACATTTATGTGGGATTTTTTTTTTCGAATCACACAGATTTCGAAAAAAATAATTTTGTTAAATTTAATAAATCATTTTTAAGCGACTTCAAAAAAAGGAGGAGGTTATAAATTCGGTTGTATTTTTAAAAAAATGTTTGATACCTCAGAACTTCGTCATTTATTAACCGATTTGGAAAATTCTTTTTCACTTTGAATGGATATACGAGTACTTCCATTTTTATCAATATCCTGTTCTGATGATGGGATCCATGACGGATTGAGGGAACTTCTAAAATATTATCATATGAAGTTAAAAATGTACATGTTGGTTCAGCTCCGATGACAATGCATTTTTTATGATAAGCATGACCTGAATCTACACCCAGGGTTGGCTTCCGATGAAGAGACTCCCCAACGGTCAACAGCACAGGCACGATTTTTTTATACGCATTCAGTTATGATAGTCCGTTTCACCATGACATAGCTGCTGTACCTATGGTTGGCTCCCGATGAGGGGACTCCTCAATGGTCAACAGCACAGACATTTTGTATATGCTTGCAATTACGACAGCCCGTTCTAAGTTTCACCAAGACAGGACTGCGGCACCCAGGGTTGGCTTCAAACGCGAAATTTTGTGTACGCATCCAATTATAATAGGCCGTTCTTAGTTTCACCATGACATGGCTGCTGCACTTACAAAAAAAATGGAGTCTGTTTTTTTTCTTAAAATTTTGTCTATTATTTGATTCGCTGCTGTTAATATGACGCGCATATTAATCGAAGGAAATCTAAGGCAAATAGTTATTTTACTCTGGAAATAGTCTATTATTATTCCTGAGCCCCTTTCCGGAATAATAATTCCTGAAACAATAGGACGGACTCGCCGGGCGATGGACGCGGTGGAGACGTAGGGATAATAAATAATACGCGAAAAGCCACTGAAAATGCTTTACAAGAAAATGCTTTCAATCTCCTATGAAGCCTCTGGCATAGCAGCTACGTATGCTAACGGTAATAGAAAGTCTGTCCCACGTGGGGCACTTTCGCTTTAGTTTCAAAGTGGTCGTTTGTTAACACATAAGGATCCCGATAGCCATCACGAAAAAGAGTAACCGTAAACAGAACGCGGCATACAGTCAGTAAGTATTTTGAATTGAATAACCGATCATTTAAAATATTCAAATCATCATCATTTCTTAATACGTTAATTTCGACCCACGCTTTATGCTCGACTCGTCATACATCCTTAGGCGAGTGTGAGGGTACATTTTGAAAAAATGCAGTTTTCAGAAAAAGGAATCCATTGCAATATATGAACGCACAGTCTATCAAGTTTATTCAAACATATGGATTTTAAATACATATCGCACAACTTTTATTTAAGAATATGACGGTATAACTGAAAAGGGGGTGCGATAATACATTCTGAATAAAAAGGGCAAAGTTGCCGATTGAGAACCGTTTCACAAATTGCAAGCCTTAGTAATAATAATACAACTCTGGGTGTCAAACTCAACGGACAAACCAGTAACCCCAGGAAAAGGAGCCTTTGCATAGCAATATCACCAGGGATCTGGTGGCGAACTCTTAGGCACCCCTGCTTCTTAGGCAATGTATCAAACTGTTTCCATACCTCCCCCATTTATCCTTAGGAGTGCACAGTCGATTATCTGACGCCGCACGATGCGCAAGCCACCCCGCAGCGTCCGAGGTGTTCCGCCAGAGGATTCGATCCCAATTGTCCACGACACAGCCAATACAGGGTTCACAGAGTCCTTTTCAGGTACGTCCCTCTTCGAGGAGGTTACCGGATGGGAGTTTAATCGTGAGTTGAGCCGACTCAAAGTAACAAATAAGTCATATGGTTCAAGCTGTACGGACACATTAGCTGCCGTTAGCAGGTGATAATAATACAGTAGTATATAATACAATACTCACTAGTATATAATTCAATAAATGTATTATTAGACGTATCATAGTTATAACACATTAGTAACAATTATTTTAAGCAATACTGTCCATTTTGATAGCTCGGTTATTACAAATTGTGATTGAAATAATACTACTTTTGGTACTTTACCCCGCTACAGAACATTGGCTATTACAACTTTATTGGTCGCGTTACGGAGCTAAGATTTTTTTTCGTTACGGACCTCTTGTATTTGCCTTTGATTATTATATGCACAATTTTGTGTTTTTGGTGATGCCACATGATAAGAGTGAAGTATTCTAATTGGCGGTTCTTTTTTGTCGTCGATATTTCTATATTCTTGCTTAAAAGCCTTAAGACATCTTCATAAGACTCGCTTAATATTTAAGACTCTGTCTAAACCAGCTTATACGTAGTATCCTTCGATATACCCACATATCCAAACTTAGAGCTTTTTTAATAGTGTGTATTTAAGTGTCCACTCTTCAGGTTTCTATGCCAGAGAAGTAGTACCTTAGAAGTATGATATTTAAGCGTAGATTTGTTTGTTTGTCTGTTTCTACTCTTTATTGTGAAATCACAATGGGCGGGTTATTGTCATATGACAATCTCTTACAACCAACCCTAATATGACAAACCTACCTTTATATGTATGTGTGTCTTGTTATTGCATTCATTCGAGAGAATTGAAAACGCAATTCCGTTAATTTTATCCCAACGCAAAATGGCGACCCAGCCGGGAATCGAAGCCCTGGACCTTACAGCGTAAGATCAGGCAATATAACGACTATGTTAAGGCCGTCGTAGGTCCTTGTTTCTTCCGCAAAAACCTTTATATTTTAAGAATACAATTCTAACTTTTTCAATGCCGATTTTTAACCTCTGACTCATATTCCAGTGGTCGTTCATATTGCAGCCAAGGTAAATGTGCAATTTACTCACTTGGTCTTTGTAGGGTTCAGCGCTTCAACCTATATTCGTCACATACTCTTGTAACATTTACAATGAGGAGGTAGAGTTCTTCCACACTAATTGAAATTAATATAGTATCATCAGTATATCTTATATTGTTGATGTTTACGCCACTTACCTTAACTATACTTTAGGATATATGCCTCCTGATATATGAATTTGATGAAGAATTGAAGAAAAACTAATATTAAAATGACATCTTAGACAGTTTCACAGATTTCATAAAAGATTTTATAAAAGCTCGCTCATTCATCTGATCTGATTTCGGTGTCTATCACGATATACATCATCCCGTTTAAGTGCTATGCATTTCGCTATAAGATGAGCTTATTTGCAAAGTGATCGATATTTGAAATATACTTGTAACGGCCCTTAAGTACCGTCACATACAATCAACAAATGCATTGATTTCCAGTGAAACACACTGACACAAATTCAGCTGTTTTGCAACCTCGTATAGCGATGAATCAGCACGATCAAACAATACTTTTACTCGGAATATTTTGGATTGCATCATTTATCGGCCTATATAAACCGGCGAAAAAGCAACCAAAGTATCATTCCTCGAGTGATCACCTCCCCCAAGGTTGCTACGGCATACTCGGTACCCCTCTCACGAGGTCGCT
Organism: Micropterix aruncella; assembly: GCA_944548615.1. NCBI lineage: Eukaryota > Metazoa > Arthropoda > Insecta > Lepidoptera > Micropterigidae > Micropterix > Micropterix aruncella. The sequence goes on from OX155956.1 coordinate 27,451,514, forward strand.
CAACGAGTCCGGCTACTTGGTTTCCTTTCCCGACCTTTTCCTGTCGAGAAGCATCAGTCTGCATTCCCACAGACTCGAGCAGTGCCCAGTACGAGATACTAGGAGCACAAGTAAAATCCTTATCCTCACATCCTCGTATCATCATCCATACACCCTCGTAGCTTCAGTCGCGCATCAATACCCTCGCGTCAACATATCCTAATCGCTCGTCGTAAGAAACCAGGCAATTCTAATCTCAATAAAAATAAAATTTACTTCTAATCGGGAGATCTCACATACTTAACTATAAGCCTGTGGTGCTTTATGACATTGCAATCGTTAAAGATATTTCAAACTACGTTAAGCTACGGTCTGGAAATCAGGTTGCCGACTGCACTGTACGAGAAATAAATGTTGATTTGTTGACGTTTACGTCAGCTTCATGCGTCATGCGCGGGATTGTGTGCGGGTGTGCGCGAGTCGCTGTGACTGAAGTCGTTGCAATACGTCGCAGTTCTGCTTAACATAGCGTATGCTGTGTCTTTTTATTAATTGTATGTACCTACTATTGGTGTTGTTGTTGTATTTATGGGAGTAGTCTTAGTCTGAGTTGTATATATGATAGCAATATAAAAAGAACTGAGATTATAGTTATTTTTCTATTTGCTAATATAATAGAATCGTCAGTAGTAAAGATCTAATTCAAGGCAAAATTTCTTTCTTAAATTTTAAATGAAAGATTCATAAATTCCATATGTTTCGCTATTAATATCAAATTCGTCAAATTGTTGTAATTCTCCAACATTTGTTTACTAACCAATTCAATTTTTTCGACAAAAAATCTCTGAGGTCTCTTCGATTTCTAACAAATTGTCTATTTTTATGCTGTTCCCAAATCCTTTTAAATCCTCGTCTTTCTTAAAGTTTCCGACTCATTCACTGCCAGCACTCAAGTACCTACCTACAAACAAGTAAGTACTCCCAAGCGATAGCCCATCAAAATACCTTTAGCTACCGAATTCAATTGTGCATTCAAATCACAGTACGGCAGTTGGGCCGGATTTATGGCACCACTAAATCCTTATATAGAAATGCATCTGTATTTCTAGATATATAAAGAGGGGGTTATAGTGATTTATAGTCACCACGATGTGACTGTAAATACGGTTGATGCGTTGTAAAATGGCGTCTTGTGAGTTTTACGATCGCGCGTTGGTCACGAATCGTATTAGTAGCTGCACGTTTGGTTAGCGGGTACGTTTATGCGATTGTAAGAACTGCGAGACGTACGATACATAGGAGAACATATGACGATTATTAGTTTTACTTGAACTCATGTTGCACTGCAGAAAAATTCAAATGTGTTTTGCCCAAAGTAACAAAATGTTCAGGAAACGCTAAGAATGAGTAACTTTTAAATCAAAAGCAATAACTGAACATTACTTTCCAATTCCAAATTCAAAAAAACAGCTTGCTTATGTATACTGTAAATATGTCTTAATTGATTGAATGTATTATTGTTTAGGCGACATACTGTTAAAAAATTGTAAATGGCACACTTCGTTGCTGTACAAATGTGTAGAATAGACAAATAAATTTGCTACAACTGCTTATCTTCACATAGGTAAATTATTATATTTAAATAATTTCATTGTCAGTCTTTGTTCGCCTTCTATTGGCTCCTTAAAAATAACCTCGTTCGTTTTTATCAAGTCTCTCGCCGGAATTGAAAGACAATGTAATTTTCCAGCACGGTGCCCATAGCACCCCATGCTGGAAAACAGTGCAATGTTCAAAAAAGTGGTGCGATGTCTTATTCGCGTTCTTTCATACTTTTCGATTTGCATTTGACATTCCCACTTTTACACGAGTTCCAATTCATTATATCATTAATATGATGCGACTCATTACAAGTCACTTCAAAATAACGTTTTTCCTGTATTAATTGTTTAAATTATTTTTACATAGGTCCTTGGACAATATTGTGACAGATGACAAACGTGTGAGAGGACAGTATTATATACATTGCGATGTGAAATGACAGCGGGACAAAATACGTTTTCGTATGTTGACATTCAATTTACAAATCGATATGACAATATTCAACACCGATGGTGGACTAGTATAAAACTTATACTCATCCTGCCTTGTTTTATTAGAACGTGCACCTTCAAAATAGCTATCAAATGTCATATTGCACTGAGAACAATGCAACAATGTCATACACGAAAATACGCAAGTTTTAACAAGGATTACGTATATAACTCGGACTGTGGTCCATACGTATGATTTAACATGACGCGTAACGGTGTTTGTGTGACTGCGGTTACCGTGCCGTAATGTTATTTCATTACGTCGCGACCTTGGGATCTCGCTTCTAACATGGCAGTATGTAGTAAAATACTATACGTATGGATATAGTCGGACATATGAATCATGTTGAAACTACAGTATACTGTTATTTCCGTATTAACCGTAAGGAAAATGTTGATATATATATATATATATATATATATATATATATATATATATATATATATATATATATATATATATATATATATATATATATATATATATATATATATATATATATATATATATATATATATATATATATATATATATATATATATATATATATATATATATATATATATATATATATATATATATATATATATATATATATATATATATATATATCTATATATATATATATATATATATATATATATATATATATATATATATATATATATATATAATATATATATATATATATATATCTATATATATATATATATATATAGGTATATATATATATATATATATATATATATATATATATATATATATATATATATATATATATAAATATATATATATATATATATATATATATATAGGTATTTTGATAACATTATACAATATTTTTTATAAACTTCTCTGCCAGAAATTACGATTGAAGTTTCTTCTTTCATTTCATTGAGCATATGGAGTTTTTTTATTTTTATTTCGATTTAATGGCTCGTTGATAACAAACTCAGCCAATTGTGTCATATTTTAAATGTTGGTAGCATTCGAAATTTGAATTATTTCGTAATGTCACTTTCATTTATAAAACGGCTTTGCCGAAGTGATCAATAGTTTAATTTTTTATTTTTTCGCTTAATTCGTCTCTATTGAAGGCATTTTGTGTTGCATAAGGATAAGCCCTATTTATGAGATATATGGATGAATAGTGATCGTTAGTCGACTGCAAAAGGACCTTTAAACTTACATTGCACTGTCGAAAGTCGTGCACATCCGTAAGTATATCTCATTCAAACATAAGCATTTCCCAATACAAGCTGGGATTTCCTTCGCTACTTTTTAAGTAGCTTTTACAAATTTTATTTTAAATAAAAACATCATC